>AWOL01S0125886.1:4458-20990 GCA_000715115.1 Nicotiana otophora | reverse complement strand
TAAGCTCCATAGGCATTTACTTTTTAATATTTTATAAAATAATATAATTACAGTAAATATTTATAAACACGTAAAATTGCATAAAAATATATATGTGCTCTATCCCCACAAAAAATTAGTCAAAACAATCTATTATACGCTACTTAGAAGCACACGTAACTTGAGTCGAAACGAATAAAGTTTTCTACACGGAGGAACAAAAAGGATGACTAACCTGCAATTTGAACTTTGAATTGCTGCTATGAAGGAGAATGGAGCTCTCTTTGTATTTTGTAAAAAATAATTGAATATTTGTTGCTTTTGGGAGATATTAGCAGACTAGCGGACAAGATAAAAAATTGGGAAAGACCATGATTTAGGGCTTCAATCAATAAAAAGGGTCTTGACTTTTAAATTTAATACATTTTATTTCCTTTTTAAAACTTTTGAGTAATTACCAAGCTGACTTTTGAGAATTTGGGTATTATATGAAGGACTTATTCAACAAATTTTGTTTTAATTTGAAAAAGTTTCTAGGGCTTAGGCCTCAAATGCCCGTGCGTACGCCCCGAACGCCCTGGCATACGCCCCGAATTGCTGGACGTACGCCTCTTGAGACTTTCGCCCCACACTATCGCCTCAGGGCATTTTTGGTGCGCCTCGCCCCAGGGCTAACCCCGAAAACGCTGCTCACTTATAGAGATTTGTGGAGAATGCAGTAATTATGTCTCCGCTTACTGCTATTTTATTATTTTATAATGCAACCTTTTCTACTCATTGTTGGATAATTTTTGTCAAGTTCTCATAAATGTTATTATCCTTTCTTTATTTGCTGATTATTAATAGCCTATTTGTTCTCGAGCAGCGTTGTACTTCAATGGCGGTTAAACCTCATTAGAATTCTCCCTGATGTAATTACCTGTGCCTGTTTTCTTGATTATCTTTTTGTGTGTTCTTCATAGCCAGAGACATTTCCAAAAGTTCGCCCACGCTGTGAAGCCCCTCGACGGGACATGATGTACCCTATGAATTATACTCCATGCCGTTATGTTCGGATATCTTGCTTGCGTGGGAGCCCTATAGCAATTTTCTTTGTTCAGGTGAATTACTTTCGGTATCATGCAATGACTATATTTACTTTAAATTTTCAGAATAAGCAATTTCAAATTGGTTTTCCCATCTTTAGTTTGAGGAATCATGTTAGATTGTTTTTCATGTTCCATTGAATATTTAGAAAGTTTAACTTGCTAAGTTAGATACTATATTGGGTTTGGCACAAATAAAGTATGCTTGTACTAAATAAAGCATCAAGTCATCAACTAATCTTCTTATTTCTCATATGTCTCTCGTAGATTATCTTTGCTTAACCATGCTTCAGCAGTGTCTGGAAAACATTATTGGCTTTGTTTTTTATTTAGTACAAGCATACTTTATTTGTGCCAAACCGTGCTTCAGCAGTGTATGGAAAACATAATTGCTTTGTTTTAAATTTCAAATTGCTCCAAGTCTTCAATATAGTTCTTCTCTTCGTGGAGAAGTTTGTCATTTTGTTAGCGAAATGAAAAAGAGAAAAAGGGAAACTCACTAGGAAATAGAAAGAAAGACAACTTGGGCTAGATCACGTTAATAGCTTCTATAAAACGAGAAATTTCACTTTTATAATCTAGTATACTTTTTACCTTAGATGACACAAAAGTGAAATTGAAAACTAAGATATTGTTGCGAAGAGCTACCAATTAGAAAAAGATATCGTTGCGAAGAATTGGGCTTGACTTTACTTTCTCATCTTTTTTCTAACTTGTCGGTAGCTTGCTGTTACTGGTGGCACTGATTAAGTTCGGGGCTCTTGTTTCATCACTTACTGATTTCTTCTCTTCTGCTGTGCAGTTGATTGGTATTACGGTTACTGGTCTTGAACCGGAGTTTCAACCGATCTTCAACTACTTGCTACCCCACATAATATCAAGCAAGCAGGATGATAATGATATGCATCTTCAGGTAGAAGATACTGCTAGTGCTACTTTTCTTGCACATATTAATTGTAATAGGCATATGTGAGCATTGCCGGTTGTCATGGTCAGATAAATTTATGCGGTGGCACATCATTCCTTAAGTCTTATCCTTTTTGTTATGGATAGAAATGCTTTGATTGCTGTCTTGATAAGCATTGACATGTTACTTGTTTTTGATGTATGCTAGCATGTTTTTAACTATTTCAGCTCCTTCTATCTAACCTTTGATTTTATAGTTGCTTCAAGATATCACAAACCGGCTGGGAGTATTCCTTCCCCAACTAGAGGTATTTCTTTAATCTTAAGTATATAAATAGGAGTATCTTTATTATTCTGAAATATGAAATGCGGCAAGCTGCTAGCATAGTTTTGGTGGATTACGTGGTTCTATTGAGAATTCTGTTATATCCGTGCAGGCTGATCTTAACAGCTTTTCAGAAGCTTCAGAATATGCTACGCGTTTTCTTGCAATGCTTGCTGGTCCCCTCTACCCAATTCTTCGAATTGTAAAGGAAAGGTTGGTATCCCTTATTTCTTGTACAAGGTATTTCTCTAATAGCTCTTCATGAATTGGTCTGTATTGGATTTTATCGAAAGTATTACTTGATGTATTAGCCATCTTGTCCACAGTGACAATTGGATCTTATTTTTTTCCCTTAAAAGATTTCCTTCTCTTGGATCTGGGGATGTTTGATTTGATTGAGTGCGTTCATTGGTTAATACTTCATTCCTAGCATTGAAGAACTCATTAACATAATATGAAACAAGATATCTGATTTTATGGTCAACTAAATTATCATTACTTTTTTTCAGCTCAAAAATTTATTCCTCAGTGATACAGGAACTATTATTGTTTTGAGGTATTCTTGCCAGGTTTACAAAGTTACTGTTAAGCTCACTTGTAATGATGATTGGTGTTGCCTTGGCTAATAGAAAGGGAAAAGTGTGTGATGCTGGACATTCTGGAATTGTATTGATACCGCGGTGACAAGTTCTTGCCCAGGCTGGTGAAATATATTTTTTAGGGGAAAGAAAAGGCTAGAGGTTTAACAGATTGCTTGATCTTTCATAAAGTTCAGAATATTTACTTTCCTAAGCAGATATAAGTGTGTGTCTAGAAAATGGAGATTAAAACTGACAAAAAAGTCAGTTTGTGGGAGAAGCAGGTGAATGAAGCCTTAACCTTGAATAGCCCTTCTACTGATATATAAAGTTAACTTTTTTGTATGAACCCTGTGTTTGCTGCGATATTGCTTCTACTAATTATTGAAAGGGGATTTCCTATTCATTTGGGTAAAATTCTCTTATTTTGAATTGTCCACATCTTTCGGGTATCATTGGCTATTGGTAATTTTGTTATTGAGCCTCTTTGAGCTGGTTCCAAACCTTGATTTCAGTGAAAGAATATTTATTTCTCTAATACTAGATATGAATATTGTACAAGCTTCATTCCTTGAGGTTAGAATTTGTTTGTTCACTGTTATTTTCTATGCTAAAGCAGGGAAACGCCAAGGTCAGTAGGCAGTATTTCAGAATCTGAAGCTTTGAGGAACAGTCAATCTGCTATAGCTTTGACTGTATCCTCGAATTTTGAGGTATGCATAGGGTACCGCTCCTCTGCTTTTCATGGCATTCAGTTTGTGAAATTTTACCTCATAACAAGTAAGTAGCTGTCTCCTCTCAAAGGAAAACTAGAAGTAGTAGTTCCCTCCTTGTACTCTTGACAGGAAAGTGTTCTTTAGGCCACAGATGATCTGTTGCTTCTTTCAAACTGCCCTGATTGTTAGTGTCTAGCCTAGTTTTATAGAGTGAGAAAACAGGACTGACCTTTACTTTTAACAAGTTGAACATATGATGGACCAATTCCCATTAATCACATTGGGCAAAAAGAAGCATCTTCATATAGTTGTTTTAATGAACTCTGTCTCATCTATACTATCACATACTATTATTGATTAGGTAGTTATATATGTAAACTTATTGAATTAAAAATAAAAAAGAGAAAAATGGAAAACAAAAAAGTTAAAACAGAATAATATCAGCTACGAGTCATGCACATTCCATCATATGTTTGCGGAGGAACCATGGAGGAGGTTAATCACAATTATGGGAGAAGCATATATTAACAAAGAAGTTTGGTTGAGTCCTTTTTATTTTATTTTATATGATCTAAATGTCTAGTTCTAAGTATTGGATATGTATTAAAATCCCACACTAGTTAAGTGTGTAGGTTGTAGCTCCTTATCTGACCTTGGACAATCTTACCAATTGAGCTAGTTTTTGGATTGAGTTAGGTTTAAGGTCCATTTCTTAACAGGGTATCAAGGCTAAAGGCAAACCCATCCCTGATATTGGGTTAGTCCTATATTGGCCTCTACAGTAGTTATTTACGCTCCAAATGTCTTGCTTTGGGCATGCTGGGGTCAGAGTGCTACATTGGTTGAGGTTACTGTTGTAGTCTCAATCCTCACTTAATGAGCTAGCTTTTGAAGTCCAAAGTTCATTTTCTGGCATATATATTAGAGCCAGAGCCATCCCTGAGGTTTATTGTATAGGATGTAGTCAACGTACCTGCTTCAAGGTCCATTTTCTAACAAAATTGTGCAATTTTTTATGTAGCGTATATGGCTTGAGTGCTATGTCAAAGACTCCTGAGCAAAAGCATGTTTCCAACTTAAGTTTGTCAAAAGATTGGTTCCTTGTCATTGCATTAGTGTTAGGCAAAATGACTGTTTATTCTATAACGTTGATAGACCTCAAAGCATTTGTCATGCATTTCCTGTTTAGGCTTTTTTTTTTTGTTTTGATCCTGTCCTCTTCTGTACTCTTAATTTGAGCATGTGATTACTTCACATATAAAGAAACAAGATAACATAAGAAAATTGGATAAGGTTTGAAGAGATGAAGAGAAAAGATGAAATACAAGAGAGGCTAATCTGCCTTAGAAAGTCTAAAAGTTTTACTCACTCCTAAATGGCGAAGTTCACTCGTAGAGGTGGGAATTAGGTAGGGAAAAAGCAGGGCAGTTCTTAGAGACATTGGATTCTTGGGACATTCCATTGTGCCCATGAATGGAACTCATCCTCTTAATTTAGCATGTGTTTATTGTAGTTTATTACCTTCATAGCAAAAAGTAAAATAGAGATTTTTCATGTGTTCCTTCTTATTTGCCAAAACACTTCTCTGCCGAGTGGAGTGCTTAGCTAGCCTTCATTGTCATTGGCAGTTGTGTAGAAAGGCAGAAGAGATTTGGCTGGCTTCCAAATTCTGACATGATTCACAGTCCTGTCCAAGTGTATATGTGTGTGCTGTATTGATGGCCCTTATATCCTTGTAATATTTATTTCCTGTACATGTAAATGCCTCTTATAAGAGTGGGAGGGGGGAGTTTGACCTAACGTAGACTTATTGCATCGTTTTGGGAGTTTCCCTTCATATTTACATATCCACTTTCTGGCTCAATACTTGATGTACACAGGGGTTGCAACTTTATGTTATTTTGGGTAAGTCTCTTTCTTTATTCTTTTTTTTTTTGGAGTCATTTTTATTTTATTTCTAATCCTTTTAACCTCTATTTAATAAAGAACTTTTCCAGCCTTTGTAATTCTGCAGGCTCAGCTTAGGAACTTATATTATGCTTTATTTCATACATCTGGTTACATGTTTCTTGTGTTGATGAGGGTCTCTAAATGTGCTCTATTGTTTCATCTATTACTGTTTTTGGGTCATCGTGGAAAGATATCAAGGGTTTACTGCCATGTTGGTGACATGCAGAAGGATTTAGGCACAGTTGTTGCTAAGTGTTTACATTGCTTACTTATATGGCATGGCTGCTGGCTAATTGTATATTTTGTTGTGGCAGCCGAGGAGATCACGCAACATGTCATCCTTGAATTTTCCCACATCTTGTTACTTAGCTTTTCGTCCAGATGCAATCTTCATTTTACTGAGGAAAGCTTACAAGGATTCTAACCTGGGAAATATTTGCAGAGTGGTAATACACATTCTTTCCCCCTATTATTTTTTCCCTCTGAGTAGTCAGAAGACATAACAGAAAGAAAATAAATCAAGATTCAGCTAGATGCAAATATTTCCTTGTGCCTCTTCCATCTTTTGTTTCCAAAATATTGAGAGTTCAGAACTGCATGCTTTGAAGTCTCTACAAGTACCCTTTACTTTTACACTAATTTCTATTCTTATCTTTTATCTAGGCCTCTGGGATTCTGTTAAAGTTTCTGGAGCCTATTAAAGCACCTGAAGCTTCACTTTCATGTAGTGAAATTACAACTTCAGTGCCTGATGAAGGATCACAATCTGAGCCCTGCACCCCTGCTTCTTTTGCTGATTACTCAGATTTGTTTGGAGATGAATTTCAGATACCAGAATATCCGTGGGACTCCAAGTTCACTAACATTTTAGATATTGGGCTAGTGGAGGAAGGGATTTTACATGTTCTGTATGCTTGTGTATCCCAGGTCAATCACAACCAAAGCTGTCTGCTACAGATAAACCATCGTAGTTCATCTATGTACTTATACATGTTGCTTCGTTTGACATTCAACATTTCATTTTTAATAGCCTCTGCTCTGCAGCAAGTTGGCAGATAACACTTCTGATTTTTGGTTGGCATTGCCCCTAGTTCAAGCATTGCTACCAGGTATATCGCTTTTGCGGTTCCATAATTACTCGATCATAGCTTGATAGTCTGCGTCCTTGATTTAATATTTGCTCAAAATTGATTATCCTTTTTCCTTTCTCATTATCAAGTAAACTGACATGCTTTATACTACAAGTGCATATTAACCCGAGACCTTAGGGTTTTGTGGAAAGTTCTTTTTCCTCTCTGTCAGAAGTGTTTTCTAAGTTAGATGGCTTCACCGTTGAATGTTAACCTTTTTTGAGTATTTTAGTAAATGCCGAGCATTCATCATCCTTATTATTAGGCATGTAAGTATTAGCAGTTAGAATGCCAGAGTTAATGTTAGATTAGTCAGGGTCAGCTAAATATAGATGTATTGTATCTTAAGGCTATGAATTTATGTCTCTTGTATTCCATTGTCAGCATCTTCTCCATTCATTCTTTTTCCTTCTGTTTATTTTTTTTTTCACTTGGTATTAGAGTCTCTATAATCTTGGTAGAGATTTAAGTGGCTTCCTTCTACCAGTAAACAAACTTATACTCTATGGCTGACTTTGGATTTTTTACTCTTGCCTTTGGTAATTGCTCTGGTGGCACAAATCCTCTTTCCCTTGATTTTTTACGACGGCACTGAGTCTCCTTTTGGTGATTGTTCCGCATAACTACTCCTCTTTCTGTGACCGTTTTGGCAACGCTGTGTCTTGTTTTGTGACTGTTTTGGCAGTACCGTCTTTTGGCCTGGATTCTGATCATTCTTCTGACTAATGTTCCAACAGCAACTTTTCTGATGAAATTCTAGTGATAGTTACTTTTGAGTCAGTCTCTCATTGGTCAGATATAATATGTGAATCTTACCCAATTATTCCATTATCATCAAGTTATCTTTTAATTCTTTTCCCTTCTCTTATTCTCTCTTGTTTTTTTTGTGACATGTAGCACTTCGTCCTAGCATCAACAGTAGTGACCCAATTGATGAAGATTTATCTCTGTGGAAGCAACCTTTTGTACAGAAAGCCCTGTCTCAGGTTGTTCCATGATGTTGTCATAAACTTCATTTGATTGTTCTTTGATCTAGGATCGCAGTGTCATTACTGTTGCTATTGTGCAGATTGTTGGGACTTCATCTTCATCAGTTTATTGTCCTCTGCTTCGTGCTTGTGCAGGTTACCTATCATCATTTTCACCATCAAATGTAGGTTCCCCCACTTCCTTTTAGGTTCCCTTCTGTCAACACAACATCTGCACTTTGGTTAATGCTGAACATTTTTCATTTGTCTTTCTCTGCCTTTGCTTCATTATCCATTGGATATTTATCCTGCAAGATCAATCAAGTTTATTTGCTCTGCTGTTTGGTTAATTCTAGCGTTCTCAACGTGGTTCCTATGCAATTACACAAGTATATACAGAGCTAGGAAAGAAGGCATACAATAGACGATGTTCTGAATGAATTGAAATAATAATATGCATCAGTATCTATTTCTGTCCTTTCTTTTTCTGAAGTTGGACAAGGTGGGTTGATCTGATGGTAAGCGCCCTCCACTTCCAACCAAGAGGTTGTGAGTTCGAGTCACCCCAAGAGCAAGGTGGGAGTTCTTGGAGGGAAGGATGCCGAGGGTCTATTGGAAACAGCCTCTCTACCCCAGGGTAGGGGTAAGGTCTGCGTACACACTACCCTCCCCAGACCCCACTAGTGGGATTATACTGGATTATTGTTGTTGTTGTTGTTGTCTTTTTCTGAAGTTGGTTCTCTTTACTGAAAATCTATTTGACACGTACTGACAGGGGAGGGCTTCATGTGTGCTCATTGATCTTTGCTCTGGTGTCTTAGCTCCATGGATGCCTCAAGTAATAGCAAAGGTTATTCAAATTTTTCGCCTTAGTCTCTGCTGTGTAGACTCTAGTAGAATGTAGGTTTTCCCTTGCAATCTTGCTTGTGAAAATCTTCTAAAATTCTAGGATTTTTATTACAGATTGACTTAGCACTGGAGCTTTTGGAGGACCTTTTACCTGTAATCCAGGTGTGTCTTTTTTTATTATTTCATTTTACTTTAGTGAGATTTTTGTGCTGACTTATCTGATTGACTAGAAGACGCTTGCAGTCTCCAGGTCATGACTTGGTTTTATCTTTTCCTATTGCTGTAAAAATGGGATCTTTAGCGAAGATCATTTCTAACTGTTGTTACCATTATATGACCATATTATTGCTGTTGAGAGCCCATTTTCGTTATGTACTCTTTTATTATTGATACTTACCTTTGTCTAAAATGTATATCAGTGTGCTCGCCACTCATTTGCTCGTGCACGTGCAGCCCTTAAATATATTGTCTTAGCTTTATCTGGGGTTATGGATGATATTTTGGTCAAATATAAGGTAATCTTTTGACTAAAACTTTTGTCAACTATTATTCAGGGAATCATACAATTGCTCTTTAGTTTATGTGAAGAATCACCGTAAAGTTTTAGCTGTTCGATTTGACTCTTTTAAGCTTTTAAATTTGGGAATTTTATTGTTTCAGGATGCTAAGCACCAAATGCTTTTTCTTGTTGAGATGCTAGAACCCTACCTTGATCCTGCAATAACCCCTGTACAGAGCATTATAGCCTTTGGGAACGTTTCTTCAGTTTTCCTTGAAAAGCAAGAGAAAAATTGTGCTATTGCATTAAATGTGATTCGCACAGCTGTACAGAAGTCTGCTGTCCTTCCTTCTCTGGAAGCTGAGTGGAGGCGCAGATCAGTTGCTCCAAGGTAATAGAAGGATACTTAAGTCTTTCTTAAAGCATTGAGTTTCTTCATGGGAACAACTTCAATCTATGTCCTGTTTCGAAATTAAAGAACTTAGACCCTCTTGATTCAATGCGGTTTGATTTTAAGACTGATTTTTAGCATAATTCAAATACATTTTTTTCTTTTTGGGGCTTGGATCATTAGGTTTAAGTAACGGTGCCATTAATTGCTTTTGTATCCTGTTGTATACGTTGCTCTACTTTTTGGAAGTTGTGAAATTGCAATATGGTCAATTGAGCTGCCTATCTATATACTTAAGAAACAGTCCAACCCAAAGAAAGAAAAATCTGACTGCAGGCTTTTCCATCATAACTTCCTTTACATTGGCCATGGCAAAATAATAGCACTGGTGCTTCATTTTCAAGGTGTTATGCAATTTGAAAGCTAGTATTTTTCCCTTCTGGACCTAATGGTTCTGGAGTGCTTATTGTACTTCTTAATTGAACTAATGCTATCAAAGGCGAAAAGCAAATAAAAGCGCAGGCTTCAATGAAGAAAGGCGTAACTGAAGGGAGAGATAAAAAATATATATGTAGTTAATAATAATAACTATAAATCCAAACCAGAATGATGCAGACAAACGAACAGAATGTTATAATTAGGTGAAATATTTATTGGACAGTGTTGCTCCCTTCAGGACAGAGCCCATGGGAGATGAAGTGCATGCCTTAGCGCTTGTAGCGAAACGTACGACCTATTTTGCAGAACTTATTTCACACCTAGCTTCAGGGCTTAAACCCTCTTTAAGCGAGTTTCTGAGACTAGATCAGGTAGTGCTTGAAAGGGGGTGCTAGTTTTACGAAAGGAGTAACTTTAAATTAAAAGCCATTTGGGGAGTCTATACTCAGTAAAAGAGTAAGATGTCATCAATCTGGATGGTATCCTGATATTTTAATCTTATGCATAGAAGATATTCAAATGGTCAAAGATGATCTTAATGTGAAATGAAGGCTTTCAGTTTCTTCTGAAAATATCCTGCATCTCGTTCAATTCTGCTGCCAATCTACTTTGGCATTTTCCCCCTTGTATTCCTCTCAGCAAGATAGATTTCCTGAATGAAGTACTTGATTAAAGCAGGTATTAGTACTGATAGGGAAATGCTATTCTATGTTGAAAATAGGATTGGTGCTAAGCACCTTGTCAATTTTTTTTTCTAAAGAAGGATTGGATAAGCAATTAAGAGCTACTTTTCTATGTCCTATGAATTATTATCCCTAGTATTATAATTCGTAAAAGACTGACTGTTAAGTAATGTTGGCGCCAATGTGCCTGGCCTGGACATAGTCTGTATACTGTTGGTTATCTTGGGAAGGGATTTCTGTGCTTCATTCAGAAACAAACAACTGCAAAATCTTTGTTAGAAATAAAATAACTTTAACAGGAATGATTGTTGTGGCAAGAACTGATTGGGCTGTTTTGCTAGCCGTAGTCGGTAAACCAAATTGTTCTATTTCATTGAGCTGATTCTTTATTCTGTTTTAAGTGTCATATTGAAAGAGTTATCTGGTATCCTGAAGTCTGTCTGGTAACTAGTGCTTTAGTGCATATGATAATAAGCTTTCCCAAGATACACATGCTGCTTGACTGGACTGAATATGTCGAATCAATGAATATGCAGTGTACTTCTCTCAGTTTTGGAACCTCACATGCAGCTTCCTTCTGACGTTGACCTTCGCCAGTCTCCTAGTGCTGAGCTGCTAGGACCACAATTATTGAATGTTTCACCCTGCAGTGGTGGAGCTTCTTCCAGATCTGGCGGTCATGATGATTCGGACGCAAAAGTTGATTCCGATATGACTGCACAAGCAGACATGCCTGAGGAAGTGAGCCTTCTCTTTGCTCCACCAGAGCTTAATAGAATCTCAGCAGTCTCTGGCAGCCTGGAGAAAAAGTGCACAGACTTAAGTTCTGATGTCAAGAAGGAAGTTAATCACATTGATGAACAGGCTACAAACAATCAGTTTGACAATGGTGCGCTATCTGCTAGTGATTATACTGTTGAGTATTCTAATCTGCATGCTGATTACTTTCAGCTTGTGAGTTATCGAGATTGTCAGATGAAAGCTTCCGAATTTAGGCGTTTAGCTATGGACTTGCATTCTCAGTGTGAGATCACTCCCGAGGGTCATGATGCTGCCATAGATGCTTTGCTTTTAGCAGCAGAATGCTACGTTAATCCATTCTTTATGATGTCTTCCCGGGACAGTTCATCTATTATGAACAAACTGAGTACTAAGAAGCCTAGTAAAAACTATGAAGTTTCTGTTCTTCGAAATGTTTTTGAGGAGGACAATGACTTCAAAATTGTAGCAGATCTTGAGAGGAAAAGGGACAAATTTGTTCTTGAAATAATTCTTGAAGCAGCCGAGCTTGACAGGAAGTATCAGCAGAACTTGGACGGGGAATGTCTGACTCCCTATGTTGAAGGGAATGACGAAAAACTTGAATTGTCTCAGCAAGATATAAAATCAGCAGATGCTATCACCTTACTTCGTCAAAACCAAGCACTTTTATGCGACTTTTTAATTCATTGTCTGCAGAAGGAGGAGCACCCGACACATGAGATACTACTGCAAATTCTGCTGTTTCTATTGCACTCTGGAACTAGATTGAACTGTCCCCCTGAACTCGTTGTTGACACTATAATAAAATCTGCGGAGCACTTAAACCAGCAGCTGAGATCTTTTTATTATCAATTAAAAGAAGGAACTGGCCAGTTGAATGAGCGGAAGCTGCAAGCAGTTCGACGTCGCTGGATCCTTCTTCAAAGATTGATAATTGCTTCAAGTGGTTGTGATGAAGTGTCCGAGCTTTCAATTAACTACAGGAGTGGTTTTCGGTTTGCTAATCTAGTTCCTGCTTCAGCTTGGCTGCAGAAAATACCTGCATTCTCATCTTCAACTTCTCCCCTTGCCCGATTTCTTGGCTGGATGGCAATATCTCGTAATGCTAAACAGTATCAGAAGGAGAGACTCTTCCTTATCTCAGATCTTCCACAGTTGGCATATCTTCTGTCTATATTTTCAGATGAGCTTGCTGTAGTAGGTTACCTGGAGAAGAAAGATGACAAGAAAATTGAAGAATCTGGTAGCAATTCAAATTCCAGGAAAGGGGCTGAAAGTTGTAGTTCACAGAGTGGAGATCAGTCTTTTTCTGTTATACACCCCGACATAAGTCAGTTTTTTCCCAGTTTGCAAAAAGAGTTTGAAGTTTTTGGGGAATCGATATTGGAGGCTGTTGCTTTGCAATTAAGATCTCTTTCTCCTGCTATTGTACCTGATTTATTATGTTGGTTTTCTGATTTTTGTTTATGGCCTTTTGTTCGAGAAGAGAACCAACTTTCTTGTAGAAAATCTAGTGGGTTTGCAAAAGGTTTTGTTGCTAAGAATGCAAAAGCAATTGTCTTTTATGTGCTTGAAGCCATTGTAGCTGAGCATATGGAAGCAGTGGTACCAGAAGTACCGACTTTGATGCAAGTTCTTGTTTCCTTGTGTAGGTCTTCATATTGTGATGTGTCATTTCTCAGCTCAGTGTTACAATTGGTAAAGCCAATTATCTCATATTCTTTGGGAAAATGTTCTGCCAATGAAAACTTAGTGAGTGATGATTCATGTCTTAATTTAGAAGCACTATGCTTTGATGAACTTTTTGTCATCATCAAAGATGAGAACCAGAGCACTCCAAGAGAGGATGGACTATGCAGGGCAATGTCAGTTTTTGTTTTGGCATCAGTGTTTCCTGATCTATCCTTCCGACGCAAAGTTGAACTATTGCAGTCTTCTATGTCCTGTGCTGATTTTGCTTCTTGTGGGCCAACAACTTCATTTCATGATTATCTTTGTGCATATCAGGCTATTGTAGGAAATTGCAGAGTTTTGCTCCTCGAGACATTGAGAGCCTGGGGTGTCATTCCCTGCACTATATCGCAGTTGTCTGAAACGGATATTTCTGCACCATGTGATGATAGATCTGAACAGTACTCAACTTTTCTTTCGGATATCTGCTGCTGTTCAACTGAGATGAATGAAACGAACATGGATGATAATGCTGTTTTGAACAAAAAATCTCAGCTCAAAGTTGTGGAAGTTGGAATAGTCTTAAAGGATCTAGAGGCACTCATTGCTAAGCTCAATCCAACTATTGAACGATGCTTTAGGATTCACCATAAATTAGCAAAGAGTCTAGCCCTTGTTTCTGCAGAAAGCTTTGTGTACTCAAGATGCTTAACTTTGGTTGCTGAGAAAGTTCCAGTTTCTGAAGGCAGTGAGGAGGGAATTCTGCTCAAGACAGAATCTATTTCTGATTTCACTTATTGTTGGAAAATCAGTCTTGAAGGACTCGCAGAAACGATTCTAGTGCTTCAAGAGAACCATTTGTGGGAGCTCGCTTCTGTGATCCTTGGTTCGGTACTTGCTGTTCCTCAACTCTTTTCTTTGGATAGTGTAATTGGCAGTGTATGCTCTGCAGTTAAAAATTTCTTGCATGGTGCCCCAAGTATTGCTTGGAGGCTTCACAGTGATCAGTGGATTTCTATGCTATTTGAAAGAGGCATCCATAGCTACCATGAATGTCAAGGTTCTCTGATTGATCTGTTCTCTTTCATGCTTTGCCATCCGGAGCCTGAACAACGATTTATTGCACTGAAGCACTTGGGGAAGCTCATAAGCCAAGATGGACATAGTGGGTCTGCTTTATTATGTTCTAGTATTCGTGATAAAGTAACCTTATCAGTAAGCGAGTCTTCTGCATGTGAGCCGATCATATCTGCTATTGTTTCTGGTACGTGGGATCAGGTAGCTTTGCTGGCTTCATCTGACCCATCACAGCGTTTAAGAATCCATGCCATGGCACTTCTTGTGAACTATGTGCCATTCTCTGAAAGGCGCAACTTGCAATCATTTCTTGCAGCAGCTGGTACAGTTCTACAGTGTTTGACAAAACTATCGCAACCAACCTGTGAAGGCCCATTAGCACAACTCTCGATTGTACTTTTTGCCAGTGCTTGCCTGTACTCTCCAGTTGAAGATATTTCACTGATTCCTGAAAATATCTGGAGCAGTGTTGAAAGTTTTGCATTAGGAGGAAATGGTATTGTCATTTTGTACTTTTCTATTACAACCAAAAGCAGATATAAGATTGAACTGGGTCAGTGTCACGCTTATTGTGCCATCTCATTTGTCTCATTTATTTTCCAGAAAGAGTCCCTGTCAGCCTTGAGAAAAGAATTTGTCAAGCTTTATGTAGGCTGAGAAATGAAGGGGATGAGGCTAAAGAGGTAATGGACCAATAAGGGGTCTGATTTTTATTTGTCATTTTCTTAGTAAATTATGTATGATATATTTCGAACATCAAAATATAGAATTTGTTGAAGAAGCATCAAAATATGGGATTCCTGTTTTTTTTTTTTTTAATCCTTACTATTAGCTTGATAATATTATTTTGTGATGTCCATCTAACGTCAACTTCTTGTATGGATTAAAGATGTTGAAAGAAGCTCTCTCTTCAAATTCCCAGCAGCAAATCGATCCAGATTTTGGTCATACACGCGAAACAATCCTTCAGGTACAATCTTAATCCAATCTGTCTCTTGTTAATGATCCATATTTCAGCAAGATATCTCACTTTTCATCTGACACGACATGTATAAAGGAACTCCACTTGTACCTTTGAACTTTGTTCAGAACATATATCGTATTAGGTTTGAATAGAACTAATTATTGCCTTTTGTGATTAAATAAGCAGCTCTTTTGATATTTGTCTTTAAAGTAGCAATTAGCATCAGCATCATTCATTTTAGTTCAATGTCTGATGTGGTCTTTTCCTACTCCACGTTTGTGTTGATTTTTCTCCTGGGAGAAACTAACAGAAGAGAAGAGAATCATAGGATACAAGATACATGTTTCATAGGATTGTATTACATATAATACCTTTTTCAATGTGGGACAATGTTTGTAACATTTCAGTACACACAGAGTCTTATGGTCTTAACAGTCCTTTCAAACTCGAGGTGGATAAGTCAACATGAAGTTGCAAAGAAAAGTTAATAAAATACAGTTTTCCTTATTTAGCTACTCCTTGAACCTTTCATGGCCTTTCTTCGTATTAGTGTCTTGTCTCTTGTAGAATAATAAATATTGAGCACAAGGTAGTTTATATTTTTTCTTGTTTCTGAACTCTTCATTATGTCTCTTTCCCTTGTCTTATTAGTTGTTGCATTTCGGGGTTTGGGATCTTTCTGCAGATAGTCAATCAACTATTAGTTAGTACCCTCTACTTTGCATTTCTCTAAACCATATTTTCACTAATTTGGCCATTAATTGTCTTTTAGAATGCTGTATTGAGTATCCATTTTTCTTCTTCTAATTTTTCAGGTCATAGCTGATTTGTCCGCTGTCAACTCATATTTTGACTTTTTCTCAAAGGAATGCGACCAAAAGGTTCTGGTAGGAGTTTGATGGCTTTATGACATTTGGGATGATTACTTGAGCTTTTTTACTGACTGTAGCTTCAATTCTTGAAGGAATTGGAGGAGGCCGAGATTGAAATGGAACTTCTTCAGAAGGAAAAAGCAATGCAGGAATTATCGGCTGAATTTAAAGATTTGCATCAGCTTCCCTTCCTAACTGGTAATACTTTCTGCATATGTTGTCAAATTATTTGGAACACAAAATTCTATCCATCATGTCAGTGCATGTTTTCTTGTTAATTGAGGCACTTCCATATTTTCTGACATTCACTTTTCTAAATTCTGTTGTGCAGATTCGGCAAGGCAAGATAACCGCTTGCATCAAATCAAAGAGGAAATCAAATCCTTGTATGCACCAACTACAAACTGTATATAAATTAGATCAGAGTTATATTTCATGGCTGTATTAAATGAAGAGTTTTTTCTTTTTCTTTCTTCTGGCTGAATGAGTCATTAATTTATGATGGCTGCTGTATACACCCACATTTCACTGTCACTTTGTAACCTCAGGGTGTCACTTATTTGTCTAGGCATGCTGACAATTTCTAAATATATCTTTTTTATCCATCACTTCGAGAATCAACTTGCACTTCTTTGAATGTGATCGTGTCCTATTTATCTATTCCTGGCCCTTCTTGTCCCCCCTCCCTT
>AWOL01S0125842.1:580-15398 GCA_000715115.1 Nicotiana otophora | reverse complement strand
AAAATATGTGCAGGAAAGGGCATGAGTACACCACAATGGTACCTAGTAAGTGCCAAGCCTAACCTCGGTCGAGTAGTGATGAGGTCAGGTCAAGGCCCTACCAGAGTAAATATAATAAATTAAACAGTAAAAGATATAAGTAACATTTACGGTAACACAGTTAAAGAAATTCTTGAAACTTTAACAGTTAAGGGAGCCCTCGGCTCAGGACAAGGTAAACACAATGGAGAATCTCCCGGGATACCGTCCCGTAGTTTCGAATGAATATGCAGTACAAGGGGATCTACCGGAATACGTTCGCAGTCCCAAAATAAATATGCAATGCTTGGGGATCTCCCGTAATACGTCCGTAGTCCCAAAGTAAATATGTAGTGCTGGGGGATCTCCTGGAATACGTATGTAGTCCCAAAATAAATATGCAATGCTTGGGGATCTCCCGTAATACGTCCGTAGTCCCAAAGTAAATATGTAGTGCTGGGGGATCTCCCGTAATACGTCCGTAGTCCCAAAGTAAATATGTAGTGCTGGGGGATCTCCCGTAATACGTCCGTAGTCCCAAAGTAAATATGTAGTGCTGGGGGATCTCCCGTAATACGTCCGTAGTCCCAAAGTAAATATGTAGTGCTGGGGGATCTCCCGTAATACGTCCGTAGTCCCAAAGTAAATATGTAGTGCTGGGGGATCTCCCGTAATACGTCCGTAGTCCCAAAGTAAATATGTAGTGCTGGGGGATCTCCCGTAATACGTCCGTAGTCCCAAAGTAAATATGTAGTGCTGGGGGATCTCCCGTAATACGTCCGTAGTCCCAAAGTAAATATGTAGTGCTGGGGGATCTCCCGTAATACGTCCGTAGTCCCAAAGTAAATATGTAGTGCTGGGGGATCTCCCGTAATACGTCCGTAGTCCCAAAGTAAATATGTAGTGCTGGGGGATCTCCCGTAATACGTCCGTAGTCCCAAAGTAAATATGTAGTGCTGGGGGATCTCCCGTAATACGTCCGTAGTCCCAAAGTAAATATGTAGTGCTGGGGGATCTCCCGTAATACGTCCGTAGTCCCAAAGTAAATATGTAGTGCTGGGGGATCTCCCGTAATACGTCCGTAGTCCCAAAGTAAATATGTAGTGCTGGGGGATCTCCCGTAATACGTCCGTAGTCCCAAAGTAAATATGTAGTGCTGGGGGATCTCCCGTAATACGTCCGTAGTCCCAAAGTAAATATGTAGTGCTGGGGGATCTCCCGTAATACGTCCGTAGTCCCAAAGTAAATATGTAGTGCTGGGGGATCTCCCGTAATACGTCCGTAGTCCCAAAGTAAATATGTAGTGCTGGGGGATCTCCCGTAATACGTCCGTAGTCCCAAAGTAAATATGTAGTGCTGGGGGATCTCCCGTAATACGTCCGTAGTCCCAAAGTAAATATGTAGTGCTGGGGGATCTCCCGTAATACGTCCGTAGTCCCAAAGTAAATATGTAGTGCTGGGGGATCTCCCGTAATACGTCCGTAGTCCCAAAGTAAATATGTAGTGCTGGGGGATCTCCCGTAATACGTCCGTAGTCCCAAAGTAAATATGTAGTGCTGGGGGATCTCCCGTAATACGTCCGTAGTCCCAAAGTAAATATGTAGTGCTGGGGGATCTCCCGTAATACGTCCGTAGTCCCAAAGTAAATATGTAGTGCTGGGGGATCTCCCGTAATACGTCCGTAGTCCCAAAGTAAATATGTAGTGCTGGGGGATCTCCCGTAATACGTCCGTAGTCCCAAAGTAAATATGTAGTGCTGGGGGATCTCCCGTAATACGTCCGTAGTCCCAAAGTAAATATGTAGTGCTGGGGGATCTCCCGTAATACGTCCGTAGTCCCAAAGTAAATATGTAGTGCTGGGGGATCTCCCGTAATACGTCCGTAGTCCCAAAGTAAATATGTAGTGCTGGGGGATCTCCCGTAATACGTCCGTAGTCCCAAAGTAAATATGTAGTGCTGGGGGATCTCCCGTAATACGTCCGTAGTCCCAAAGTAAATATGTAGTGCTGGGGGATCTCCCGTAATACGTCCGTAGTCCCAAAGTAAATATGTAGTGCTGGGGGATCTCCCGTAATACGTCCGTAGTCCCAAAGTAAATATGTAGTGCTGGGGGATCTCCCGTAATACGTCCGTAGTCCCAAAGTAAATATGTAGTGCTGGGGGATCTCCCGTAATACGTCCGTAGTCCCAAAGTAAATATGTAGTGCTGGGGGATCTCCCGTAATACGTCCGTAGTCCCAAAGTAAATATGTAGTGCTGGGGGATCTCCCGTAATACGTCCGTAGTCCCAAAGTAAATATGTAGTGCTGGGGGATCTCCCGTAATACGTCCGTAGTCCCAAAGTAAATATGTAGTGCTGGGGGATCTCCCGTAATACGTCCGTAGTCCCAAAGTAAATATGTAGTGCTGGGGGATCTCCCGTAATACGTCCGTAGTCCCAATTTAAATATGCAACGCAAGATGAAATGGCATCGAGTTATATAATTTATACTGAACACAGATAAGGAAAATAAGGACTTAACTAAGTAATTGCCCGAATATATTCAAACTAATTGCATAATGTAAATATAACTACAAGTAACTAATTTAGCTAATTAATTCGAAGCTAAAGCGTGAAATTAGGAAAAACGCCCAAAATTTCTCCCCGGCCCACGTCTCATATTCAGGTAAAAATTATACATTATGAACACCCATTCACTCACGAGTTCACGCGAACAAAAATCATCTAAATCCGACGTCAAATTCCCATTCAAATCTCACATTTTCAATTGGGGAACCTTTTCCCCCATTTCCAAACTTCTACCCTCAAATTCCTTAATTAGACGAGGAAAACAACAACAGATTAATGTATTATGATCAAAATAGAGTTAGAATTAGTTACCCAATAGTTCTCCTTCAAAATCCCTCGAGAAATTGTCTCCCAGCGAGCTTTAAATCGAATTTTGTGTTATGCAATTTCAAACCCTCGAAATTCCCTTTTCTGCCCAGCGATATTCGCATCTGCGCTCATGGGGCCGCATCTGCGGTCCCGCACCTGCGGAAAAAATCACCGCATGTGCGAATGTCACTTAACCGGGCTGGGGCCGCATCTGCAGGCATTTCTCGCACCTGCGGTCCAAACGGCGCATCTGCGCATTTCATTAAAGCAGCCACGCTCCGCATCTGCGCCCACGCTTCGCACTTGCGGGCTCGCAGGTACGGTCAAACTTGCGCACCTGCGCTCTATCACCAGGCCCACCAGTTTTTCATCTGTGCACTCCCTCCTCACCTGCGGCTCTCGCACCGGCGGCCTCCCTTCCGCAGGTGTGAAACACCAGAAACAGCAAGGCACCAGATTTTACCTAAGTCCAAATTCATTCCGTTAAGCATCCGAAATACATCCGAGGCCCCCGGGACCTCAACCAAACATACCAACCAATCCTAAAATACCATACGAACTTAGTTTAGTATTCAAACTACATCGAACTACACCAAAATCATGAATTAAACATGGATTCAACCCTAAGAATTTAGAATTTTTTAAATTCTATAAACGACGCCGAACCACATCAAATCTAGTCCGAATGACCTCAAATTTTATACACAGGTCACAAATGACACTACGAACCTACATACACTTTCGGAATTCCATTCCGAACTCGTTATCAAAATTTTCACTATCAGTCGAAATCGCCAAGATTTTCACTATCAGTCGAAATCGCCGAAAAACTAACTTTCGCCAATTCAAGTCTAAATCTACTATAGACCTCCAAAACACATTCCGGATGCGCTCCCAACCCCAAAATCACTCAACGGAGAATTCGACGGAATTTCATTCCGGATCCATCTTCATACAGTTCTGACTACGGTCCAAACTCTAAGGCTGAAACTCATAACTAGGGACTAGGTGTCCCAAAACTCTCAGAATTCCATAACCAATCACTCCGACAAGTCCCAATAGCGGAAACAAACGTGGGAAAAATAATTATTAGGGGATCAGGGCTCTAACTCTCAAAACGACCGGTCGGGTCATTACAGATCGGGTTATACGTCGCAATATGCTTAATTGGCTTATTGTTATTGGATCGGGTTGCGCGCCGCAATAATATGATATTTGGTTAAAGTCAATTTGCTTTATATCTGGTGAAAAAGTAATGTAGGTTTCAATTCTTGCAATATAATGTACTTGCAGTCAGTTCTAGTGATGATTTTTTATACAATTTCTAAAAGATCTTAAATTAATTTTTCGATCTACAAATACACGTGGTAAATGTCGTTTTAATGTTCTATATCAATAAGAGCATGTTTGGAAAGTCACCAGGGATTTGAATTTAAGTGTAATTGGGTGTAATTACATAGTTTAACATATTTATCTGACCAAGTAATTACTTGGTCAGCATGGAATTTAGTGTAATTGGAGACGTGTAATTACACTCTCCAATTCTCGAAGGGAGGTGAAAATTGGTGGTAATTACACTATATAATTACAAGGTTACTTTTTAATTTCTTTCTTTTTAATTTTTATTTTAATCTATTTTTTATTTCCATTATTTTTAGTTTTTAATTTTTTATTAGTTTTTAATTTCTTTTTAAATTTAAAAACATATTTTTCTTTGTACATTATTTTTCTTTTATTTCTCCGCCTTTACTTCTTATGATTTCATGTAATTGCTTGTATATTGTATTTCTTATTTGTTTTATTTTTTTCATTTAGCGTAACTGCATTATTATTCTAATTTTTGAAACTACACCTCCTAATATTATAAATAATGAGTCATTAACAACTTGGCATATAATGAGTGGTGTTATTAAAGTAGAAATTTATTGTTGAATGAGGTTATAAACTTATTATGTTTCCTAATCTTAAGTTGTATTGAAACTTATTTTTATTATGTTAGAATTTGACATATCTTAAATAATTATGTTTTTGGATTTTGAAATTGTGTTATATTTATGGTTTCAATTTACTTAATTTAGTGGTATTGGCTTGTTATTTCAATATTGCATGTTGTTTATTTTTTAGTTAGAATTGAATGAATAATTTTGTCAAATATTTGAATATTATTATGATATTATATATATATAAAAAAATTTAATTTATTTTATCAAACATACATTTCATGATGTTCTTACAAAATGAATATTTTTAGTTTTATAATTAATTAAAACTAAATATTATTAATTTGGAAAATTACCAATTATTTTTACAATATTAGTTATAAATAGATGATTACTAATTAATGTATATTCAAGAAAAAATATGTATCTTAAATACCAAATCTAATATCATTTATAATTATAAAAATCATTTATAGGCATATATTAATTATATTAACTTTATATTTTAATAATTATTTCATTTAGAATTTAATTTAACTGTGTAATTACACTTGGGCAATCAAATAATATGCTTATAATTAATTGTAATTACATTATGCTATACAAACAGATCATCGTAATTACTATATTGTGTAATTACTAGACAAGGTGGGTTGCTCTGATGGTAAGCGCCCTCCACTTCCAACCAAGAGGTTGTGAGTTCGAGTCACCCCAAGAGCAAGGTGGGGAGTTCTTGGAGGGAAGGATGCCGAGAGTCATTTGAAAACAGCCTCTCTACCCCAGGGTAGGGGTAAGGTCTGCGTACACACTACCCTCCCCAGACCCCACTAATGGGATTATACTGGGTTGTTGTTGTTGTTGTTGTTGTTGTTGTTGTTGTTGTTGTTGTTGTTGTTGTTGTGTAATTAATTAATATCTAAGTAATTACACCCATTCCAATTACATGTGGCTTTCCAAGTAGACCCTAACATTTTTCGCAGCAACTTGTGTTTTCCAAATTTTCTAATTAAGGAGAAATGGGAAACACAAGTTGACAATTGTCCACAATTACCAACACGACAAATTCTTCCACATTGATGGCGCCATAATCGAGACAATTATCACACTACGGATCAATTACCTTTGCAATATCTCCTTTTTATTCTCCATAGCACATAATATATATCTTTTTAAGATTGTTGAAAAATAGAATAGAATAACATAACAGAAGAAGAAAGGACTTGACGTGTTACCACTATCCTTAATTAGCTTAGTATAAGATTTACCTAGAACCCAAGTTTTCAGAAACTAGTATAAAAAGATGACAACAAATTTGAGGTTGTCGTTTGACTGTTGCATGCGTCAAACGTGAAATAAACAAATAAAAATCATATAGTGTCATTCACAATCTGACAAATGATAGGAGTAGCCGAGTAGAACCACTTCCCAATATCCAACATATGGATATTTTTCCATTTTGCAGTATTATTAACTGCAAATTAATCCATACTACATCTTGTCCATATTACTACTAGTACAACAACATAATTACTACTACTACAATAACATACCAGTATTATTTCACACGGTGGGATCTGAAGAAGGTAGTGTGTATGCAGACCTTACCCCTACCCTGTAAGGATAGAGAGACTGTTTCCAATAGACCCTCGGCTCAGGAAAGTATAAGCACCACATTAATAAAAATATAGACAATAAGGGACACCACCAAAAGCCATATAAAAGCAGAATAAAGACAATAAGATAGTAAGGTGATCAACAATGAAAGAAAACAACGGTTAGTCATAAAAACCTACTATCAACAGAAAGCAAGACTGCATGCAATACTACTGTTATGAACACTCTAGACTACCTATTCTACTACCATAATCCTCGACCTTCATACATTCCTATCAAGGGTCATGTCCTCGGTCAACTGGAATTGTGTCATGTCTTGCCTAATCACCTCTCTCTGCTTCTTCTTTGGCCTACCTCTACCTCTCCGTAGGCCCTCCAATGTCAACCTCTCATACCTTCTCACCGGGGCGTCTGTGCTCCGCCTCACATGACCAAACCACCTAAGCCACGCTTCTCGAATCTTATCCTCAATAGGGGCCACACCCACCTTGTCGCGAATAACCTCATTTCTAATCCTATCTAACCTGGTGTGCCCGCACATCCATCTCAACATCCTCATCTAGTATGTTACCTTCATCTTCTGGATATGAGCGATCTTAACTGGCCAACACTCACCGCCATACAACATCGTCGGCCTGATCACCTGTGACGATTCGGCCGGTCATTTTGAGAGTTATAATCTCGATCCCCTATTAACCACTTCCCCCGTATCTTCTTCTGCTATTATGACTTATCGGGAGGTTTCGTTTTAGTTTTTGGAGTGTCTTGGGATACTTAGTCCCTAAACAAGAGCTTAAGCCTTAGGATTTGGACCGCGATCAAAACTATGTGAAGACGACTCCAGAATGGAGTTTCATCAGTTCTGTTAGCTCCGTTAGGTGATTTGGACTTAGGGACGTGTCCAGATTGTATTTTTGAGGTCTGTAGCTCATTTAGGATAGAAATACCGAAAGTCGAAGTTTCAGAGATTTTGACCGGTAGTGGAATATTTGATATCAAGGTCGGATTCCGATCCGGAAATTGGAGTAGGTCCGTAAGGTTGAATACGACTTGTGTGCAAAATTTGGGGTCAATCAGACGTGGTTTGGTTAGTTTCGGCATCGGTTGTCGAATTTGGAAGTTTCAAGTTCTTTAAGTTTGAATCGGAGGATGATTCATGATTTTAGCATTGTTTGATATGGTTTGAGGGCTCGACTAAGTTCGTATGGTATTTTAGGATTGGTTCGTATGCTTGGTTGAGGTTCTGGGGGGCCTCGGGTGTGTTTCGAATGCTTAACGGAGGAAATATTGGATTTAGGAAATTTTTGAAGTTTGTTGGTATCTGGTGTTTCGCACCTGCGGTGGGGGAACCGCAGGTGCAGCGCCGCACGTATGGATGATTAAGATCAAAAGCGGATTTGGAGGGAATGGTAAGGGGCCTCAGGTACGAGGTGAGTTCCGCATCTGTGATGCCCGCAGATGCGCTGGAGAGATCGCAGGAGCGGTGGAGGACCGCAGAAGCGGACATAGGTCTGCAGGTGCGCACACGCTGGTGCAACCTTTTGATCGCAAAAGCGGGCGATGAGTTTTAAGTGAAACCGCACCTGCAATGGAATTTCCACAGGTGCGGAATCGGAGATGTGGTTGAAGGCCCGCAGAAGTGGTTTGACTGGCAGAAAAAGGGCTAAGCGCGAGGGTTTGATTTCATTCTTCATTTTTGGATTTGAGAAGCTCGGAATTTGGCGATTTTTCGAGGGAGTTTATGAGGAAGCTTTGGGATAATGATTCCTAACTCGTTTTTGGTTGTATTCCATTAATCTATAGTTGTTTTCTCCATTTAGTTTCGGATTTGGGGTTGAAAATTTGGGGAAAAGTTGAAATAAGTTCTTAGGCCGAATTTTGGGATTTTGATCGAGATTTTAGTATCGGATTTGAGTAGTTTTGGTATGAATGAACTCGTAATTCAATGGGTGTTCATATTTTGTGACTTTTACCTGATTCCGATACGTGGGCCCAGGAGGCTTTTAGGGCAATTTTCCAATTTCTTGCTTTAATTTTGATTTCATTAGCTAGATTAGTTCCTTGTAGTTATATTTATGTTATGTAATTGATTTTGGCTAAATTTAGACTATTCGAAGTTGGATATTCGTGGAAAAAGCATTGTTACGGATTGATTGAGCTTGGTTCGAGGTAAGTGGCTTACCTAACCTTGTGTAGGGGAACTCCCCTTAGGATCTGGTACTGGTTTGATATGTGAGTGCCGTATACGTGAGGTGACGAGTACGTACACAGGCTAATTGTTGTAAAAATCCGATTTCTACTAAGTAATGACCTGCTTTCCTTCTTGTTTGAGTCATATCAGCATGTGTAGTATCATGTTAGATTCGAATAGCATGACTACTTGCCTCAATTGTTTATCTAAACTCCGTGCAACATGTTTAGTAAATTTCCTATTTTTCCTTGTCGTATACTTAGTTTAAATTGTAGGATCTCGTGTTGTAGCTGTTGAATTATATTGTTTGAGCTGTGTATTTACTTTTGGGACTACGGAATAGTATTCAGGGATATTCCCCTGCATATTTAATTTTGGGACTACGGAATGGTATTCCGGGAGATTCCCCTACACATTTACTTTGGGACTACGGAACAGGATTCTGGGAGATCCCCCTGTCTTGCATATTTACTTTGGGACTACGGAACGGTATTCCGAAAGATCCCCCTGCACATTTACGTTTGGGACTACGAGACGGTACCTCGGGAGATCCCCTGTTGTTATTTCTGTGTACTGAGCTGTTACCTTTCTATGTTTTCATTCTGGTTAAATTTTTGTCTTAATTTTATTGTGATATTTCATTCTGCCTTGTTTTTATTATATATATACCAGTAGGACCCTGACCTGACCTCGTCACTACTCGATCGAGGTTAGGCTTGGCACTTACTGAGTACCGTTGTGATGTACTCACGCCCTTTCCTGCACATGTTTTTCGTGTGCAGATCCAGGTTCCTCCTACCAGCCTCGTTCTTTGTTGCAGTCGCTGCTATTTTTGGAGACTTCAAGGTATATCTGCCCGAGCCTGTAGATCCTCGGAGTCCCTCTCTATTCCCCTATGTTCATTTTTCCTTTATTTCTACAGACAGTGATGTATAGAATAGTTAGAATCACATAAAAGCTTGTGACTTATGGTGTTCCAGGTCTTAGGTGTGTTATGTATATTCTGAGAGTTGACTATTGTATATGTCAAGCGGCATCTCAATTACTTATATAGATTATCGTCTACTGTTAGTTGTTAATTTTCACGTTTTCATTTCATTTCCGCAAAGTGTTAGGCTTACCTAGTCGTAGAGACTAGGTACCGTCATGACAATTCACAGAGGGAGAATTTGGGTCGTGACAACTTGGTACTAGAGATCTAGGTTCATAGGTGTCGTGAGTCACAAGACGATTTATTAGAGTCTCGCGTATCGGTACAGAAATATCTGTACTTATCTTCGGGAGGCTATGGGACTGTAGGAACAATCATACTTTTTTTGATTCCTTGTCGTGCGAGTTATTAGCATCAAATTCTAAAATTCTCTATTCTATTCTTTCTCACAGATGGTGAGGACCCGTACCGAGAGATCTGACGACCAGGCACTCGTGCCCCCTGTTAGAGCCGCCAGAGGCCGGGGCCGGGGTAGAGGACGACTACGTGGTGCAGCCAGGGCACCCGCGGGAGCTGCGACAGAGGAGCCCCCAACAGCTCCAGTTGGAGGGCAGGCACCAAAGGTTCCTATTGTTGCACCAGCCCTCCATGAGACTCTAGCCCAGTTCATGAGCATGTTCAGCACCTTAGCTTAGGATGGACTGATTCCACTAGGTCCCGCCACATCTCAGGCCGGGGGAAGGGCACAGACTCCCGCAGCCCGTACTCCTAAATAGAGGGTCTATGTTAATCAGGCCCAGAGTTCATTCCTATGCAGCCGGTAGCTCCGGTTCAGCATGAGACCAGGACAACCGGTTCTGAGGCGGAGCAACTCATACTTGAGAGGTACAAGAAGTACCACCTGCATAGCTTCAGTGGATTGGCTACATATGATGCTCAGGGTTTTCTGGAGGAGTGTCGTTGTATTCTCCATACTATGGGCATAGCGGAGATGAGTGGGGTTTCTTTTACCACTTTCTAGCTTAGAGGAGCAGCCTATCAGTGGTGGCGTGCGTATGAGTTGAGTAGTCCGGATGAGGAAGCCTCACTCACATGGACTTAGTTCTCGGATGTGTTTTTGAGAGAGTATGTCCCTTAGAGCCTCAGGGATGCAACGTGCGCGGAGTTTGAGCAGTTGCGCCAGGGTTCTATGACTGTCTCAGAGTATGCAATTTGTTTCAGTAATTTAGCCTCACATTCACCGACCTAGGTTGCTACAGTTCGGGAGAGGGTTCATCGCTTTATTGAGGGACTCCACCCCAGTATCAGGATCAGTATGGCCAGGGAGTTGAAGATGGATATCTCGTATCAGTAGGTTGTGAGCATTGCTAGGAGATTGGAGGGCATGCTTGCTTGGGACAGAGAGGAGAGAGAGGCCAAGAGGTCTCGAGAGACTGGTTATTATTCTAGATCTCGTTCCCCAGCAGCTCTCCATGGTAGGGGTTATGTGAGTCGCCCTGTTCATTCAGCTCTTCCAGCCGCCAGTGGTGTTCCTGCCCCTTCTAGACCCCAGGGGCCTTATTATGCACTACTAGTATCTAGTGTGCCTCTTGCTCGGGGTGCTATTAGCGGCCAGTCCAGCAGACCTGGCCCGAGTCAGTCACAGGAGCCACGCCCTTCGAGGGATTATTTTGGGTATGGCGATACTCACCATATGGTGAGGGATTTCCCCAAACTTAGGAGGGGTGGACCTTCACATACTTCTCACGCTCCACTGAGTCCTCAGGCTATGATTCCAGCACCAGCTAATACCCCACCTGCTCAGCCAGCTCGAGGTGGAGGTCAGAGAGGTCGAGGTCGCCCTAGAGGGGGAGGCCAGGCTAGGTATTATGCTCTTCCGGCTCGTGCAAAGGAGGTTGCTTCCGACTTTATCATTACAGGTATTATTCTAGTCTGTCATAGAGATCCTCCGGTATTATTTGACCCAGGCTCTACGTATTCCTATGTGTCCTCTTATTTTGTCCCACATTTGGGCGTATCTCGAGATTCTTTGAGTTCCCCTATTTATGTGTCTACTCCTGTGGGAGATTCTCTTATTGTAGACTGCGTATATCGGTCATGTTTGATTGCTTTTAGTGGTTTTGAGACCAGAGCCGATTTATTATTACTCAGCATGATAGATTTTGATGTTATCTTGGGCATGGACTGGTTGTTGCCCCATTATGCTATTCTTGATTGTCACGCTAAGACTGTGACGCTAGATATGCCAGGCTTACCACGATTAGAGTGGAGAGGTACCTTAGAGTATACTTCCCGCAGAGTTATTTCATTTCTTAAGGCTCAACTAATGGTTGAGAAGGGGTGTGACGCGCATTTAGCTTATGTGAGCGATGTCAGTATTGATACTCCTACAGTTGAGTCAGTTCCAGTAGTGAGGTATTTCCCAGATGTGCTTCCAGCTGATCTTTCGGGCATGCCGCCCGACATAGATTTTGATTTCGGCATTGATTTGTTGCCGGGCACTCAGCCTATCTCTATTCCTCCATACCGTATGGCTCCTCCCGAGTTGAAGGATTTGAAGGAATAGTTACAGGAGTTGCTTGATAAGGGCTTCATTCGGCCCAGTGTGTCGCCTTGGGGTGCTCTGGTCTTGTTTGTGAAGAAGAAAGATGGTTTTATGCGTATACGTATTGATTATCGCCAGCTAAACAAAGTTACAGTGAAGAACAAATATCCATTGCCTCGTATTGATGACTTATTTGATCAGTTACATGGTGCCAGGGTGTTTTCCAAGATCGACTTACGTTCAAGCTATCATCAGTTAAAGATTCGGGAGCTAGATATCCCGAAGACTGCCTTCAGGACCCGATACGGTCACTATGAGTTTCTTGTTATGTCTTTAGGGCTGACTAATGCCCTAACAACCTTTATGCATTTGATGCACAGTGTGTTCCGGCCTTATCTTGACTCCTTCATCATTGTGTTTATTGATGACATTCTGGTGTACTCTCGGACTCGGGAGGATCATGAGCAGTACCTAGGGACTGTGCTTCAGACTTTGAGAGAAAAAAGGTTGTATGCAAAATTTTGGAAGTGTGAGTTTTAGCTAGACTCAGTGGCATTCTTGGGTCATGTAGTATCGAGTGATGGGATCAAGGTAAATCCGAAAAAGGTAGAGGAAGTGCAGAGCTGGCCTAGACCGTCATCAGCTACGAAGATCCACAGTTTTCTTGGTTTGGCAGAGTATTAACATCATTTTATAGAGGGATTCTCATCTATTGCAGCACCTATGACCATGTTGATCCAGAGGGTGCTCCGTTCAGGTAGACAAAAGAGTGTGAGAAGAGCTTTCGGAAGCTCAAGACAGCTTTGACTACAACCCCAATTTTGGTATTGCCTACAGGTTTGGTGTCCTACACTGTATATTGTGATGCGTCGCGGATTGGTCTTGGCGCGGTGTTGATGCAAGACGGTAGGGTGATTGCCTATGCGTCCAGACAATTGAAGGTGCATGAGAAGAACTATCTTGTCCACGACCTTGAGTTAGCAGCTATTGTTCATGCCCTGAAGATTTGGCGCCACTATTTGTACGATGTTCCTTGTGGGATTTACACTAATCATCGGAGTTTTCAGCATCTGTTCAAGCAAAAGGATCTTAATTTGCGTTCGTGGAAGTGGTTAGAGCTACTTAAGGATTATGATATCACCATTTTGTACCACCCGGGGAAGGCCAATGTGGTGGTCGATGCTTTGAGTCGCCGGGCGGAGAGTTTGGGGAGTTTAGCATATCTTCCAGCAACAGAGAGACCCTTAGCATTGGATGTTCAGGCCTTAACCAGCCAGTTTGTGAGATTGGATATTTCTGAGCTGAGTCGAGAGTTGGCTAGTGTGGTCTCTCGGTCTTCTCTTTATGATCGTACCAGGGAGCGTCAATATGATGACCCCCACCTACATATCCTTAAGTACACGGTCCAACACAATGATGCTAAGGAGGTCACTATTGGGGATGATGGCACATTAAGGATGCAGGGAAGGCTATGTGTGCCTAATGTAGATGGTTTGCGTGAGTTGATTCTTCAGGAGGCTCATAGCTTGCGGTACTCCATTCATCCGGGTGTCGCGAAGATGTATCAGGATTTGAGGAAGCATTCCTGGTGGAGGAGAATGGAGAATGACATAGTGGAGTATGTGGCTCGGTGCCTAAATTGCCAGCAGGTGAAGTATGAGCATCAGCGACCGGCTGGGTTGCTTCAGAAGTTAGAGATTCTGGAGTGGAAATGGGAGCGGATCACTATGGATTTTGTTGTTGGACTCCCACGGACTCAACAGAGGTTTGATGCGGTTTAGGTGATTGTGGATAAGCTGACCAAGTCAGCTCATTTCATTCCTGTGATGACTATATATTCTTTCGAGCAGCTAGCTCGAATCTACATCCGTAAGATCATCAGGCTTCATGGCGTACCGGTATGTATTATCCCTGACAGAGGTACGCAGTTTACGTCGCGGTTCTGGAGAGTCGTACAACATGAGTTGGGCACTAGAGTGGAGCGGAGCACAATATTTCACCCTTAGATGGACAGATAGTCCGAGCGTACTATTCAGATATTAGAGGATATGCTCCGTGCATGTGTGATGGAGTTTGGAGGGTCATGGGATAAGTTCTTGCCACTTGTAGAATTTTCCTTCTACAACAGTTATCAGTCGAGCATCCAGATGGCACGGTATGAGGCTTTGTATGGTAGGCGGTGTCGGTCCCCAGTGGGTTGGTTCGAGCCGGGAGAGGCTTGATTATTGGGTACAGACTTGGTCTTGGATGCCCTGGATAAAGTGAAGGTGATTCAGGATCGACTTCGCACATCCCAGTCCAGATAGAAGAGTTATGCGGACCGGAGGGTTCGCGATGTAGCATTTATGGTTGGAGAGCAGGTCTTGCTTCAGGTATCGCCTATGAAGGGCGTTATGAGGTTCGAAAAAAAGGGCAAGCTGATCCCGAGGTACATTGGTCCTTTGGAGGTGTTGCGGCATGTTGGGGAGGTTGCTTATGAGATTGCCCTACCTCCTAGCTTAGTAGGAGTTCATCCGGTATTCCACGTTTCTATGCTCCAGAAATATCACGGTGATCCGACTCATGTATTGGATTTCAGCTCAGTCCAGTTAGACAAGGACCTATCTTATGTTGAGGAGCCAGTGGCTATTTTGGACAGGCAGGTCAGAAAGCATAGGTCAAAGAATATTGCTTCAGTAAAGGTCTAGTGGAGGGGTCAGCC
>AWOL01S0125837.1:48819-66728 GCA_000715115.1 Nicotiana otophora | reverse complement strand
AAAAAAAGCAAATAGTGGAACAGAACTGGCAGTGGATATGTATTAAGTTAGCTTGAAATGAACTCGTTTTTAGAAATTAAATGCTTCCTCAACAATTATTTTTAGAATGTCAAACTGAGAGTATTATTTGGCGGAGTTGGACGGCTGTTCTGCTATTAAGAACTTCTTTATTCTCTTTTATTTAAAATACAACTGATAGAGACTGTTAGGAATTTAGGATGATCATATCTGAGTCACTGTTGTTTATTTAACTAAGCTAAAACAAAAATTGGAAAATGTTCATTTTTCACAAGTTAGTCTGCAAGAAACCCTAATAACGAAGCAAATATCGTACCTTGAAGATCCCATGGCTCAATTCTGTAGAGATCAATGTCTCTAATAACATCAAGGTCAATCTTTTGGGCTGCAATTTTCTTTCTAAGATAGTATCCCACAAGCTCTTCATCCGTTGGATGAAACCGAAATCCTGGTGGAACACATGATGATGATTCATTTGTATCCATCATGATTTAATCTGCATCAAATTCATCGCCAAGACTAGATCAATACCATTACATCTTCTTTATTTCATCATCTTTAAATCATAATCTAAGTAGTACCCACATATGTAAGATCGGTGAAAAGGTTAAAAAGTAAAAGGGATGTATCATGAACTCTACAAATGGAGAGGTGACGAGTGTATAATTCAGATATAATCATCACGCCATTTGGTAATAAGCAACATTCAAGAGTTTGTCTCTAGAAGTTCTTATTTATGCAAATATGCGCGTGGTAATGTCCTTTTTACTTTCTTTTTAGTTGAGCTCTATTTGGGCGTGCACCATATGCATGGTTTAATTTTAAAGTGAAGTTTAATTTTTATATACAATAACAGTGTTAAAAGACTATCAAGACATCTAAAAAATAACTAGTGTGTATAATAAATGGAACAAGTAATATGATATGCATCTTATAACATATTAAATTATACCGACGGTGTAAAGAATAAGTTAAAATTTTAAAACTAGTGGTGGGGCTAAAGAGGAAGAGATGAAAAAGAAAGAAAAACCAAATGATGAGGCGTTACTGTTGAGGAAAACCAAGGAGAAGAGTCAGCCGCTAGACTCTAATAGTCTTGTGATTTGAAAGTATGAATAGAATTGAAGAAACGGGATGTAAAAAGCTTGAGCTAATGATTATGTTTGTGTGGTGTGAATGTACAGAAATGATGCATGTAGAACGGACCCTTCACCACGATATTATAAACAAATGCACTGTTATATCATACACGCCCCTACAAAATGGTCCTTCCAAGATCATTTAAAAATACAAGAAGGTGAAATTAAATTGTTTAGTTTAAGATTAAAAGGAAATTGATTAGTGTTTCTTTTCGGGGTCGACAGTAAGAGGATTAAAAAAATGTCAAATGTGTTTGTTGTTTGGTTTGCCCTAAAGAAGGTGGAGATTTGAGAGGGCAACAGGACAGCGGGGTCTGGGGGTGTGGGAGGATGACATTTATTCTCATCTAAAAAAAATTATACTATATGATCACTCAAAAAGATATTTGTAGGTAACTAGTCAAAAAATAGAAGTAATAATCTAGAAATAAAATATATTACATGCTATAATAGGTTCAAATATAGTACTTTACTAATTAACAGTGAAAGAACATTTTATATCAGGGATAAGGATAATAATTTCGGGGTAAAATTTGAGTTGTATTTATTCAATGTTTGATTATAGGTATTACCTAATCTGAGGATAAATTTTATACTAAAATGATGAGATTAGCTATCCCATATAAACATAGGCGAATCCAGGATTTTAAGAGGATGAGTGCACTGTCGTGAAGAGGTGGATCTGAAATTTACATTTGACGAGTTTACCTTTAGTCTTTTACCATTAACCCACTGCATTTTAAAAATTATAGGTTCAAAATTATTTTCTTTTTGAAATTGTAGTACACACACACACACACACACACACACATATATATATATATATATATATATACACACACTTCATGCCGAAAACAAGATCTTTCAGAGTGGATTTGAACCGCCAATTTTACTTGTAGAGGTGCACCCAATAATAATCGCACCATAAGAGTCTTTGAGCATGGGTTCACGCACATATATTTAAGTAATTTTAAAAAAATATAACATTGATATACATGATTTAGGGAGAAGAGTATGAGTTCATGTGAACCCATATCCTTCAACCTGCATACGCCTCTGTATATAAAAATATGAGATAACTAATCCCGTGAGATATCTCACCCATGCAATATTATTTTTATATCACCATTAGAGATAATAACCATAACGTATAACAGAGTAACAATATTTAGGCACGCGTTGTATTGAAAGAGGAAAAGGTGAAGGAGGCAAAAAGAATTAAGTGCAGGGTTTTATGGGATCAAGCTCGGCAAAAAAAGGAAACCAAAGAAAGGGAATTTGGGAAAGGAATATATGGGGCGTGGCTCGTGGGAGACGGAGGGTTGAGTGACTTTGGGTGTCATTCCACAGATATGGACTTATCTGAACGAGTTGTCTACTTGTCTAGAAAAAACTCGACATCTCTCTGACTCATCATTTATCGGATTGGTGCGTAATGCTCATCGATCAGGACCACTGGCACTCCTTTCATCAAAACATAAAAACAGTATGCACTAAAGAAAAATGCACTTTTGTTATTACTAGTACTATTCTATTTATCTTCCCTCCTTAGAGGTTCACGCTGAATTCAATTAGATTACTACTCTTGAACTTTCCCCCCCCCCCCCTATCAAACTCGCAATTTCTTCTGCAGAATTACTCTGGTTTCACAAATCACATACAAAAAGAACATGCGTACGTGCTAGAAGCGTAGGAGTGAGTTCTGAAATTTATTTATGCATGAATATGGTTTGACCTCTGAATTCCACCGAGAGGTGAATATGCACTTAATCCACCAATGTACCTCTCCAAGGCAAATAGGCAAATGGTAGATTCATCACTTTTAGTGGAAGACAAGGGTTCACTTCCGTAAGAACTGGAAGACTCTTGTATGTACGGTAACCTTTCTTCCGCTACCGGTGGAGAAAGGACGGATCACTTGTCGATCTGTGATAAAAAAAAAATTATACCTGAACGAATTCGATCCTATAGTCGTCTTCTTTATTCGAAAAATACACCGTGGAAAGGGATGCTAGTCGGCTCGGCAAAGTTGAAAAGCTGCTTTGGATATGAGTAATTCCTAAAAAAAAAAAGAAGGCAAAGTCCAAATCCCATGCCAACATAAGGCCACCAAAAAAAAGGGCTACGGCGAATAATACTGTTAGTAGTTCGTGTCTCTTGCATGCATGTAATGTAACGTACAATAGTGTAAAAGCTTACCTGTTTTTTAATTTGGTTACTTGATTGGCTAGAGGTGATGGGGATGGGAGTAAGGAAGGAGACAAATGTAGAAGACGACGATAGTATGGTTAAGGGAAGAAAAAGAAGAGAATCGAAATGGAGGGAGAGAGAGAAGCACGTTAGTTGGGATTAAGAGAAGTATTATAAAGGTACAGTAGAAGGTGGAAGAGATAGGACCGCTTAATTGCGCATGGCTCCATGCTTGTCCCCATTGCCTAGGTTCCTATAGAAATCCTTTTTTTTCTTTTTCTTTTTTCTCAACCCAATGTTCAGTATCTATTTTGGACTTAACTAATTCAAATTTATGGTACGTAAGTCCAGGATAAGTAATCCTACATAATGTTTTCATTTTTAGAGTCGGAAACCAAAAGGACTGGTTGAGGATAGAGGAATCTATTCTACTATTTATCTATCCTACCACAATCTTGATGTAGAAACCTTCTTTTCATTCCTTCCTGTCCGTTTTCAACATTTCCCTTTCCTCAATTAGTTTTGATCTGCATCTAGTAAGTTCTTAAGGAGGTAAAACGCCCCCTTTCGAATACTTTTTCATTTTTGAAGCTCAAGCTAAAATTATTTAGTTAAGAATGGAAATATGATAGTCATCTCACAACATTCCTTAGTGACGCTTATCCTCTTTAAATGCTTCATCTGAATTATAAAGTTTACACAATTGTTGAAAAATTCATAAAAACGGTTTAGCAAACTCCAAAGCACCAACTGACCTCGCAGATGAGGAATTCTTCCAAGCGAGTTAATCAGTCTTGTTTCGCCAAAATATCCCTCCTCACTCTTCTATTTATTGACTTTTAGGGTAAGAAGCATCCAATTTCATGTCTTAAGCATGATTAGGGTCGTTAAAATGGACTAGATGTTATTTTTTTTTACTTAAAGCTTTGCTTGGGAACTTAAACTAAGCATACATGGGTGATCTCATTCATCACCAACCAGTAAATGAGCTTGTTCTAAATATGTAGAAGGTGATTAGGATTAACACTGTTAATGCTCCTTGAATGGAATGAGAAAAAGGGGCACTAAGCTCCTTGAATGGAATGAAGAGCTAAAACAATGGGAACATTTATACTACGTAGACACCTATCTGTAGTTTAAATAAATTAATAAACACAATATTCAGCATTGTGCACTAAGCTCCTTGAATGGAATGAAGAGCTAAAAACAATGGGAACATTTATACAACGTAGACACCTATCTGTAGTTTAAATAAATTAATAAACATAATATTGATTTTATATATCTAGTTTTTATGTGCTTTAATTTTTATTTGACTAGACTATAAATTCTTTCTAATTAAAAATTTCCCTAAATCGTGGGATTAATTTGACCAATATGTGAATCTTGATTTATTCTCTAATAAACCTAACATGCTTAAGTTACATAAAGTCATAACTATGTAGCAGATGTAATACATGCATCAGTACATCAGTACATGGGAGAACTATAGATTGTGTACATAGAAAAAGGGCGCATTTTCTATACTCTTATATACTCCATATATTAACTACCATAAAAATTAGCGTACTCTAAATTAAATTTCCTTGAGAAAAGAGAGATGTAAATGATGCCGTCCAAGTTCTTTTCTTTTCAACAGTAATTTACAAAACTAGATTAAAAAGGAAAGGTTGAAATTAAAAAGTGGTATCTGAAAATTGTAATTTCTACTCCACAAATAAGTAGCAAATGGACCAGCTCGACGGCACCTGTGTACAAAAACTGAACCGAAGATCCATTACGACCGGGGCTTAACCTAGACAAATGAGAGTTACTCGAGGGGCATTTCTGGCATTTAAACTGCCGCCCTAGTATAACCAAATGATTGAACTGGACAAGTATTTTGAGGAAGGAACTATAGAAAAGGCAAAGGAGGAGTAGGTTTTGGAGAACTGTAGAATCAACGTGGCAATCACTGGTTCGTCAGAAATATTTAGCTTCTTTACGTAGAAGATAAACAAAGGAAAGAAACCATAATAAATATCCTAAAACAAATCCATAAACCAATCTTATGATGACTACTAAAATGTTTGTGTCCATTAATGTTCAGTGTCCACCTCACTTTCCATAACTCTCTAAGTTCCCTTTCTAAATTAAGGTAGCCCATAGAATATTTGGTTTTGGTTTGATCTGAATACATAGAAGTTCTAGAGCATTTGTCAATTTGACGCAAAAATATTTTGACTGTAAGTACAAATGAGCTTCTGAAACTGGTTTGAAAATTTATATTTTATTTCGACGCATTATTTTCCTCGCTGTAGAGGGCTACATTTGTGAATTAAACAGAACAACACAAATTATTATTTGCTCGTAAAATGGTACAGTTAAATTTGTAATGTGGTTTATATACAGGTGAATTAAATTGATCCGAGAAAATAAAATGATAAAGAACAAAATTGAATAAAGTAAGAAATAATTGAAGAAGAGACGAGCCTGGGCCTTGAATTATGCTTTTCAGGTAGCAAGAACAATATCAAAAACAAAGTACATGGCAAAATAATGTTAACAGAATAAGAGAATAAGTTTAGCATTTTTTCATACAAGTATTTCGTGCCCTAACAACGAGTACAAATTTTTCTATTTATAACTAAATTGAAGGGGACAAGATCCCCAAATCAAGCTCATCTTTAATGTGAATAAAGAGTCCTCTTGATAGCTGCATAATGGTTGAGTGTAAATACTAAGATTCCTTGTAACAGCTGCTCCTTTAATGCTGCCTTCTTCAATTGACATCTTGCTTTCAAATTCTTCTCTCCGGTCTTTAATGTCATCGGAACTCGTACAACACTAGCCACATACTTGGATCCGACGTCAGTTATTTGTTGACTCATCCCCTACGCATCTTTACTGCCACGTGTTCACTTGATGAACATACACCTGTTGTCTGCTAATTTTACCCTATATAGATAGTTCCCCTACTTTCCGGTGACTTAATTTGAAGTGACCGGAAGGTAGATAAGACCCCTTTTAATTTCTTGGAGGAAAAGTTTTTTAACGGTTTCTGCCACTTGAAAGGACACATGTCTCTTTGTATTTGATGAGCCGAATACGTGTTATCCCGTGATTAGACCAATATTTTTGCCAGTTACCTAGGCAATGATGACCTCACATTCTACCATCTATAAACTTCTCCCCTTCTCACCACTTTCATCTTTCACTTTTACAAACCTTCTTCTTCGAGTTTTCTTAAAGTTTTTTTGCAACTCCCCCTTTCTCGGTAAAATTCAAAATTCATACTTTCTGTCACCATGTCTTCTGCTATTTCTTCCTCCGGTTACTTTGGCACTTACATCACTGGCAGCCCGTCTAAGAAGAGCAAGTCTAAAGAACCCAAAGTCATCCCTCCTTCTACTAACACAATTATCCCTTCTCAGTTAAGTAGTGAGATGGATTTCTATGTTCGAAAGGAATCCTCTGACCCTAAAAACGACAGAAATAAAGATGTTGGTAAATACCCTTCTTCTATTCGTTCGGCTAGTATTCCTATTATAAAAGAGAATTGTGGCTGGAATTATATTAAGGTTTCAGCCCCTAATGAAGTGGAAAGAATTACTTTCAGTAAACCATGGTACATGTATGTTTAATGTATCCTTTCACTTTAAGGATTGGCAAGGAAATTCATCTCATCATCTTGGAATTTTGCCGGAACTACTGAGTTTTTTTAGCTCAAGTAGGACCGTCAATATGGCTAACGGTAGCTTGTCATCGGTTCCTGTGTTTTCGGGCATAAACCTCTACACCCATAAGATTTTTCGTGGATGCATGATCAAACTCAGCAAACATGGTCACCATGCCATCGTCACCTATGTTTGATGATGACAACGACCGTGGTTGGATGTAGAGTTTTGTTGTCATCGCTACCGGAGACATTCTACTTCCGTTAGCCTCTCCTATTCCCGAATCCCGGAAATATACTCGTAAGTTTTCTTAATATCCTTCTTCATTGTGTTAAAGTAATTTCCTCCTCTTACTAAACTTTCTCTTCTCTTATTTCAGCCACCGGTTGGATTCCTCTAGTAGTTGTAAACCTAACCCGTTCGGTTCAAAAAATTCTAAATATTTTCACACCAGAATACCGTAAGTGGAAAGAAATTTCACTTAGGTTCAAATCGAAGGCCAAGAACCATGGTAAGTAAAACTTCCCTTGTCCTTTTTTAATCTTCAACTTTATGCAGTATAAAATTTTTGAATTATTTCCACAATATGTAGGCCTTCCGAAGGGATCTTCTATTTGTCTCACTATCGAGGTCTTTTACGGCCCGAACGGTGTCTCAGAAACGGATTCAAGAAGCCCTTGACTGAAAGAGGGTTTGTGATTCCTCTCTTTCTTCCGGTGAAGGTGCATCTTCCTTGAGTCCCCAGTCCAAGGGAAAAGAACCAAAACAAAACATACCTCCAAGGCTGAGGCTCAAGAGAAGCATCTAATCGACAGTTTGTCCTTGGCGAAGAAGAAATCGAGGATGATGATTCCTCTTCAAAGAAAAAGAAAAACTCCCTCAGATCAACCAAAGGACATAGAAGGACATTTTACAGAATTAAACTTGGTTGAAAATGCTGAGTCTCGATTTTGGGCTCCAATTGTTTCTTCCGATCAGAAGGGTTCTACTTCTGATGTTCTGCCACCTTCTATTTCAACACCAGCTACTGCCTCACCACCGGCCCCATTCGAATAAGAGGAAGATGTGCATTCCCCTCGGTCATCTGATCAAGGGAACATAGAAAATGCCTCCCCGGCACCCATTCGAAACCCCAATGGTAAATGCAGTGTTACCTTTTCGGTTTTGAATGAGTGTCACTTGTTTTCCAAACCGGTGGGAGTTTCCAACTACTTGAGGCTATTGGCTTTGGATAAGGATTGGAGAAATATGGACGGTCTCTCCGCGGAGTGTTTAATCAATAACAACATACATTTTACTACTCGAGTAACATCTTATCATTCTCTTTTTTCTTTTCACTTTCAAGCCAATATCCTTGGCAACTCTAGTCTTTTAACTTTACATTCCAACCTCCTAGCCTCCAAGGGCTTAGAAAAAATGATCCTGGATAAAGAGACACTTCCTGCCGAGCAAGATTAAATTGCTGCTGAATGGGATTAACTTGTTGAGCGCCTCTCGACTTTAGAGGCAATGCTTGCTCTGATGGGAAAACTTGAGGTATGGTTTGAGCAAACTGAGCAAGAACAAATGGCCCATAGACAAGAGGCCACTCAGTTACCTGCTGAGCTTGTTGAGTTGAAGACTAGGTGGGCTGAGTTGCAGGATGCTGTGACTTCGCCGGCGGAACGTGAGTCTGCTTCCATGGAAAAAATCAACAACATGGAAGCAAGCTTACGTTCCAAAACTGAGGAATCTATTACAGCCGAGGAGAAGAGGGCAAGAATGGAGGAAAGGCTCAAAAGGGTTATAGAGCAAAATTGCTAACATGCGAAGACCAATACTAACATTTCTCGGGTATATGACATCTTGAAGGTTGATAAAGAGCGGTTGCAGTCGAAAGTCCAAAGGCTCCAAGCCAAATTCCAAGATCAAGGAGATTTTTTCTTGCTTGAGAAAACTCATGCAGTCTATCAAATAAGAAGGAAAACTTTGGAGAATACCAAAGAAGGAATTTCGAATATAGGTGAATGCATCGTTGAAGCCTTTGATTTGGAGATAATTGCTTTCGAGAACATTCTTGTCCGACCCACTGCCTCAAGCTCCTTGAGCACTTGCTATGATTCTTAAAAATAGAGGAGGAAGTTGAAGATGAAGGAGAAAAGGATAAGGATGAAGGTGCTGAACCGGATGCTGACACTACTAAAAAATCTGATTTTAGCGACGAACAAATTCGGTAGCTAAACAGAAAAATTCGTCGCTAATCTTATTTAGCGACGGATTAGCAACAGATTATCAAGAAATTCTGCTCGCTACGAGCATTTTAGCGCCAGATTAGCGACGATGTTCGTAGATAATTCCAGTTTTGTTTTGTAGTGTGAGCAGCCTTCACCTTCAAAAGATGCAGTAGAGATTTCTCATCCTCCAGACTCTGCTGACAAAACAAATTAAATTATTTTTATTCTTTGTAATTATGTCTAAACCTCTATTGGGTTCGGCATTTTCGAAATAAAAAACTTCTTTTACTTAACTTCTGTTCAAAAGACTTCTTTTTGTTATTCCATTGTTAATGTTTTGAAATTTTTACATCAGATTAAATTTAATACCGGACATTCATACTTCCGATTTTTACCCTTTAATTATCAGGATTTCATAAGAGAGGGCCTTTATGTTTTTGGCGCTCTTGAAGAGGACATCTCCTCTTCATTCCAGAACTAGCATTTGAAGTTTAACTAACATTCAAATGAAAAAGACTATATCGTATCATTTGGACAAAATGTAAGATAAAAACAAAATGACTTTAATTTATTCCTTCTATTTCTAAAATTATATTTACATGAGCAAAATATTTTTACATTCGCTTAAATAAATAAAATTGCCAATACATGTTGTTGGCCCAAGTGAAGTTTTGTTTTGAAGATTGACAAAGGAATCTCAGGCATGAACCAGGTTCATCCCCTGTGTACATAGATACGGGCAGATTCGAGCATGGGAAATGCACGTGAAGGATAAAGCTTAACTATTTAAATATTATATCTCCTGATCGAAAAGGTTGCATAATTGATAAGGAGAAGGATTACTTACTCAAAGAGAACACTATCCAAGATAAGGGAGGAGTTAGAAATTGAGGATAACTAGAACTCTTCCACCAAGGAAGAGTAGCATTAGAACTCTAGTTATTTCCCATTCTACTAACTCTATATATTTCAGGATGTTCTCATTCTACGATAACGCACAAAAGCAGAAGTTAAACGTGAGTTGAGAGCAAAATAGCAAGGCATTTTGGAAACAATTCTTGTGTGATTCAAGTGTGTGAACCTGAAGCTACATGAACCAGATAGAAGAACCAGTTCCAAGTGTCTGTCTTTTATTCTAGTTCAATTGTAGTAAGTGATTTTTAAATTATACCTTTCAGCTTTATCTAGAGGCAATTGTAATAGGTACTTGACGAGCTAAAATCACAACACAAAATTATTCTCGCTAGTCGAATACAACATAGAAAATAACGTATCCATAGGGATTGGATTTAAACAGTGTTTTTGTAGCTTCTAGTTTTATTACTATTCAAGATGATCAATAGGTTGGATTTGTATGAATTAAAACTAAAATTCTAAATTGTTGGCTAATGACAATTGCAACAAGAGTAAGCAAAGAAGATATCAAGGGGAGAAAATAGGGATTGATTGGATATGTGTAAGATACTTATTTGGGAATTAACTCTAGTTACTTCACTTCTATGGTTCAAGTGAGTCTCTCGAATTTAATCTATTATGTTCAAACATTCAGTAGAAACTCCTCTCTCGATTAAGTCTCAACCTTATATGAACTAAGTTAAGCTTGGTGAATATATGCAAGAATTCGTAGTGGATTGATCCTTAGGATAACCTCTTTCGATTATCCTCCTAACTAGGTCTAAATATTAATTCAACTAGCCTCTTTTGATTATTAACAAGAATCAATGAATTCAACCAATAAGATAATGCAGAACATCACAAATTATGCCTCTTTTGATTACATAAAAAAGTGAATATATATGCAACAATAAGAACACCCAAAATGATTCAATACATAAAACTAGAGTTAATATCCACAAACAATTCTCAAAATACCAAATCCATCAATCCCTAAGGAAAGATTACTCCATGGATATGGAGAAATTCATCACAATTAAGTTTACGTCAAAGAAAAACATAAAACGACCAAACCCTTGTCTTGAGTGAGGATGAATGGTGAAATCCTTGTGCTCTTGCTTCTCCCTCTTCTCCTTAGCTTCCTTAAGTCTAAATTATGTCAAAAGTCCTCAAAATACTAATTTTCTATGTATATATACCAAGTAGGGTTGGGCCAAACAAATACACCTTCTCCTACACGAAAAAGGACACTTTTCCAGAGTTGGACGTGCGCGGCCATGCACCTGGAAGTGTACCCGTGCACTTTTCACACTGTTCTGCCTCATATGCGCGGTCAGTGCGCGTCCGTGCATTTTCCTTGCACTTTTCACCCTGTTTTGTTGAGATTTTTAAAAAGCATAAGACATGATAGTTGTATATCTTTGAATTAGCTTTCCAACAATGTATTGTGGAGCCCAAACGGAGTTCCGAGAAAAATGTTATGTGCATTTTACTAGACACTGCGCAATATGCCTGCTCGATTCTTCGTTCTTTCTTAACTATCATCTGTTGATCCCCGAACACGATCCCAGCTTAATTCCTTGGGCTTTTACTCAGAATTCAAAGCTTCAAATCATTTAAATTCATTCCATAACATCTATATAGCTTGGAATCACTTCTTCAAGGCATAAAACACACAATTAGTGCAAAACACTGGTGATTAAAGCTCAAACTCTACTAAAGTGTAGTAAATTGGAATGTAATAATCGACTAAAATATGAGATTATAGTCTACCATCAACTTGAAGTTGAAGTTGTCGCAACTGTTAGAAGTAGGAACCCTTGTGCAAAACGTAGGCCAGCTAGTCAAAGATAGTATAGTATTAAATCATCTCCACAGGGATTGGTTTCAATAATGTTCTATTAATTCTTCAGCTTAACACTATCCATGATAATAAACCTTTTGATTTATGTTATTATTGACTACAAATAAACTAAGATTATCAGCTGTAAGAAACTAGTAATACCCGAATGATTAGTAATAACAAAGGAATATCAATAAGAGAGGCAAGGGCGATGACAAGATATGTGATCAACTATTGTTCTGGGTACTCTGCGCTAAATTCAATCTTAACTTCTATTGATTCTTTCGAGTTCAATAGATGATCAGGCTACTTCAGGGATTCCAATTCTTCTTCCGAATAAATTTGCTTCCTTTAGCTAACCTGATGACAATTCCAATGAATATATGCACTAAATTAGTAAATGAATGATCTTTTGAAGAACACCTCTCGGTTATTCTCCTGAACTGGGTAAATCGATACTTGCTTAAGCTCTTTCGATTACCTAGAAGAGGCATAAAATCAACCCAATTAAGATGGTACAAAGCAAATAGCAGCAAACCTCTCTTTCAATTAAAGTAAAACTACAATAAACCTTGCAATTCAATTAATAACTTATTTAGTAAAGTTGAGCAATTAACATAGAGTAAAACCCAAAACAATAATCAATTCACAAAATCCGTCAACAACCCAGAGGAGAATTACTCCATAACGAAGAAAGTATTCAAAACAAGAGTATTAGAAGAACAAGAAGACATTACAATTCCCAAATTCAACCAAACTTTCGTATTGAGTGAATTGGATCAAGTATCTCGCTTTCCCGTTGCTTCTTCTCCCTCAAAGTTCTCTTAAAATCCAGATACCCTCTTTTTAAAAGAGTTGGGCTTCATATAGGTCAAGGAAAGTTGCCCCGGGAATTACAATTTTAGCCTTGGGAAATATTTTCTCGGAAGGACATGCGCGGCCGCGCATCTGGCCACGCACATTGGTCAGTTTCTGCTTGACTTGCGGGGCCAGTGCGCTGTCCATGCGCGGCCGCGCACCTGGGCAATTTTCTGCACTCTTCTTCGTTCTTCTTTTAAGTGTGCTATCCTCCTTCGATCCTTGAACGAACTCCCAATTTACTCTGTAAGCTTTTACTTGGCCTTCAACACTCCATATTAGCTCAAAAACACTCCCTAACCTCATTGTAGCCCGAAATTGCTCCTGCAAAGCATAAAGTACTCAGTCAGAGCAATTTACTACCATTTAACGCTCAAATATCAGTAAAGTGCAGCACATTAGAGTGCAAATAGTGGACAAAATACATAGTTATAGCCTACCATCAACACCCCACATTTAAACCATTTCTCGTCCTCGAGCAATCAAACCACACTTTACATAGACGCAACCTCACTAAGCGACTTTCCTACTCATCCCACTAAGAATATTTAAAATAGACTAAGCACAATAGTGTAACATCTTCACCTCATGAATTGACTCACAAGCACCGCGCATTATTCACAACTTACTCTAACACAGAGGCCAAGAATTACCTTTCCTTGATGAATCAAGTTCCCTCCCACAACAAAAGAGAATAGTTCCACAAAATAGAAAGAATTCACTCATTCTTAGAAACGACATTCATGTGCCACAAAAGATGCATCATAGGCTTGCCCGTAGTGTATTACTCTACTAATTGAGCTCATTAAGTCAAGGATCAAGTAGGACTTTTAACTAGTTGTAATGTAGGCTGCGGGCTAGGTAGGATACATTTAGATATAAGAGTGACTACACTTCCCTCAACACTTTAATACATACACTTTAATAGTTGAATCCCACACTTATGTCAAACCATAGCTCCACCTTTACATCAATATACATTAACTCCCAACTATTTAAGCTCATTTGTATCAAGAGTCGCCACTATATTCACAACAATACAAATTTTCTTTTTTTTTCTTTTTTTCTTTTATTATTTTTTTGTGTCTTTCTTTTAGGACAAGGTGGGTTGCTCTGATGGTAAGCACCCTCCACTTCCAACCAAGAGGTTGTGAGTTCGAGTCACCCCAAGAGCAAGGTGGGGAGTTCTTGGAGGGAAGGATGCCGAGGGTCTATTGGAAACAGCCTCTCTATCCCAGGGTAGGGGTAAGGTCTGCGTACACACTACCCTCCCCAGACCCCACTAGTGGGATTATACTGGGTTGTTGTTGTTGTTGTTGTTGTCTTTTTTTCATACAAGTGACTCTTACGTTTTTTCAGAACATTGCACCTTTTTCCTTATTTCAGTAGTTTGACTCAAAAGCCAAACCAACCACCCTACATTTTAACTTTTACAAAGTTCATAATAATTTTAAGTTCTCATGGGAGGTAAGTGGTTCAAATAGATGGTCAATTCAAACAAAAAGGATAAGGCTTGTAATGTAGTTGCCAACAAAACATGATTACAGGCTCAAATGGATTAACTAAGATACATAACAATTAGGTGGTAAAAGCATATCACTGGCTCAACAAAGGAATACCTATATCACTTCCTAGACTCAACAAAACTACTATTTCGCTCTGCAAACACACGAGGCAAGTTCTAGACATCAAATGCAATGCACAGAATACAACAAACATCACACGCATATGGCACATGACTCATTCAAGATTGGATCATCGAGACTGAGCATAAACTGAGCCTAAGCGTCACACTAGAGCACTCACTATTCTCAAGGCATAATGAAGTCAAGAGACCTTGTTTTCATTTCAAACCATAGCACAAGATTTCCTACTTCTAAAAACAAATAAAGCTAACTACACCCGGTTCAAACGAAACCCTTGGAAAAGAACCGCGGCATAAAGAAAAACCAATGGGGAATTATTATACTAACTACACAACAAAATATTTTTGAATTTTTCTTTCGATTTTAATCCCTCAAGAAACCCGTCGAATGATATCCATCGTCGGGAAAAGTCATGGATTTTAAAATGTTATATTGTTTTTCAATTTTTTTTCTATCTCGACTACTCAAACTAACAAAAGAAAACTAAAACTAATATACATACATACAACATATCCCCCACCCCACACTTTAAATGGTGTCATGTCCCCATGTCACACAAATAAAAGTAAGGTAAAGAAAACTTTCCTGATAGAGTTAGTCCGTGTCGGAGACAGTGCCGGGGTCTAGGTGGAAAGCCTGGCCAAGTGCACGCAGCCATGCAATGACCTTCCTCTCAGACTTGGCATTTTGTGTAGCAAGGGAATCCACTCGAGCTCCCAAGTCTGTGACAGAAGTACGCATCCCTGCCATTTCCTGCTCTAAGGTACTTATTCTTGTGTCCCATATGACAACTGATGTTCCCTCAACAACCTGCTCATGTGGGGGTGAAGCAGCCATATCCTCAGCTTGCACTTCATTACCCTCTTCTGGTGTATCAGACTCATTGCTATTTGCCTCAACAGGTCCAACAGGGTCCTTCCCAATTACTACTTTATCATCCCGGAATTTTTGTTCCCTTTTTACTTTCCCATCCAAGTCCATGTATTCTGGTACACATGCCTCACGGCTTAACCGAGTGATTAAGGATGGAAAGAAGAACCCATACCTTAGCACACGACAGCGAATGAACATCTCACCATGAATAACCTTAGCCACATCAAAATCATGGCCATTGATAAAACACCAGATCAGTGCAGCCTAGGGACCATTCACCTCAGTGATATTTGAGGAAGGCAACATGCGACTATTTATAATGTAGAACCAACACTTCCTTTCAAAGGTAAGCGATGCCGAATGAAACTTCTGCCCCGGCGTAACCCACACTACCTCCTTGTTGGGCACACAAATTTTTCTAAAAAATAATTGCCACATGGGTGGTTCTTCGCTATATGTGTCATAGTAGTCTTCTGCTCAGGAATTTCCCCAAACGCAGGCAAATGGAAGGCCCTCCGAATGGCCTCTATGGATGCATCAACACTCTTCTTTCAAACCGTGAAGACATGGTTAACATGTTCCGGCAGTTCGCTTAAAACTCCCAAACAACCAGTAAGTTGGCTTCGTTAGGTTCTTCAAAAGATATCTCCAGCTATCGCCGGACCAATTCACGATACAAATTGGGGTAGTCATTTTGGAGGGACCCCATATCAATTCCCTTCTCCGATATAGGTTTCTTAGGTGCCTTTGTACATAAGCGTTCATGGGCGGCACTGGATATGAACTTGTTATTATCAAACGGCCATGCATGGACTGCTCATAGATTTAGTGAAGTGTTGGGGGAAAATCATATTGAGAAGTAAGTCGTGATTTTTTTACCTTTTGAGCCAGGAGTTTTCCATGTAAAGAAACTTATGTTCTTTACTTTCCGTATTTATTATTTCAGCAATAGTAGGTTAAGGAACACTTAGAAGAACCAAGTCCTTCTGTAGTGAGTACACATGAAAAATAGACTCCATATAAATCACCCTCTCTTGTGTGGCATTAACGTATAAAACAATAATTTGTATTAGAGCAGGTTATCCTTGAAGACGCTAATACCTTAGGAGAAGAACAAGATGAGTGCACCACCTGGAAACTGGGAAGGTGTAACGACCCGGCCAGTCGTTGTGAGAGTAATGGCCCCGATTCCTTATTTACTACTTCTCCCATATTTATTTCTACTATTGTGACTTGTCGGGAGGTTTCATTTTGGTTTTTGGAGTGCTTTGGAATACTTAGTCCCTAAATAGAGGTTTAAGCCTTAGGATTTAGATTGTAGTCGCAACTATGTGAAGGTGACTCTGGAATGGAATTCAGTCGGTTCTGTTAGCTCCGTTAGGTGATTTTGGACCTAGGGGCGTGTCCGAATTGTGTTTTGAAGGTCCGTAGCATATTTAGGCTTGAATTGGCGAAAGTCAAATTTTTAGAGTTTTGGACAAGTTGTGAAAATTTTGATATCGGGGTCGGAATCCGATTCTGGAAGTTGGAGTAGGTCCATAATGTTTAATATGACTTGTGCGCAAATTTGGGGTCAATCGTATGTGGTTTGGCTGGTTTCGGCATCAGTTGTCGAAATTGGAAGTTTCAAGTTCTTTAAGTTTCAATCGTATAATAATGATTTATGATTTTAGCATTGTTTGATGTGGTTTTAGGGCTCAACTAAGTTCGTATGGTATTTTAGGATTGGTTGGTATGTTTGGTTGAGGTCCTGGGGGCCTCGTGTGTGTTTCGGATGCTAAACAGGTCATTTTTGGACTTAAGGAGTTGGCAGTTTTTGCTGTGTTCTGCAGCTGGTTTTCTTCATCGCGATCGCGTGAGAAGGCCCGCGATCGCGTAGAGTAATTAGGATAACAGCTGGGTTATCTCTTCGCGTTCTCCAAGAATGGGACGCTATCATGTAGGTTTGTCAGTTTATGCATCGCGAATGCGTGGGCTAGGCCGCGTTCGCGAAGAAGAAATAAGGCAGCAGTGGAATTGGGTATTGTTCTTCGCGATCGCGCGAGGTCAGTCATGATCGCGTAAGTCTGAGGATCTATTTTATCGCGTTCACGTGGGGAGTTACGCGTTCGTGTAGAGTAAAATAATGGGGCAGCGAAGTTGTTCTTCGCGATCGCGATTAAGGAAAAACATATGGGCAGAATTAAATCAAAATCTAGGGGTTTTGGTTCATAACTCAAAATTTGATTGAGAGCTCGGTAGAAGGCACAATTTGGAGAGATTTACGAAGGAAGTTTTTGGGTAATGATTCCTATCTCCTTTATGGTTATATTCCATTAATCTATGGTTGATTTTATCATTTAATTTCGGAATTTGGGGTTGAAATTGGGAGAAATTTGGAAGAACTTCTTCAACCAAGATTTCGAGTTTTGAAAGGGGATTTGTGGTCGGATTTGAGTAGTTTTTATATGGTTAGACTCATGAGTGAATGAGTATTCGTATTTTGTGACTTTTATCTGATTCTGAGACGTGGGCCCTACAGGCGATTTTTGAGTTAATTTCAGAAATTTGTTAAAGTGTTGATTTCATTAATTAGATGA
>AWOL01S0125837.1:22047-45895 GCA_000715115.1 Nicotiana otophora | reverse complement strand
TAAGATTTGGAACTATTGTGATATGTGAGCATCGTGTACGCGAGGTGAAGAGTACATACACGGGCTAATTGTGAAAGAACCTGATTCTTTTTTTTTACTGAGCAGCAACCTGTTTTTTTTTCCTTTTATTTTGAGTTATACCTTTTTAATGATTATTAGTCTACTTTCATTATTTATTGAGTTATTCCAATATGTGTAGCTATCTTGTGTAGTCTAATATAACATATATACGTGCTTTAATTGCTTATGTGAACTCTGTTCAACATGCTTAGTGAATTTCTTGCCTCTTTCTTGACTGATACTTAGTCTAAATTGTATGATTTCATGATGTAGTTGCATTTCTATTGTTTACGCTGCATATTTACTTTGGGACTACGGAACATTATTCTGGGAGATCCCCCTGTACTACATATTTACTTTGGGACTATGGAACATTATTCCGGGAGATCTCCCTGTACTGCATATTTATTCTAGGACTACGGAACGACATTTCGGGAGATCCCCATGTACTGCATATTTACTTTGGGACTACAGAACGGTATTTCGGGAGATCTCCCTGTACTGTATATTTACTTTGGGACTACGGAATGGTATTCTGGGAGATCCCCCTGTCTTGCATATTTACTTGGGGACTACATAACGATATTTCGGGAGATCCCATGTTGTATTTCTGTGCATTGAGCTATTACCTTCTATGAATTCTCTCTTGTTAAATTTCAATATTTATTTTACTGCAATATTTTATTCTTGCCTGGCTTTATTATCATATTCTAGTAGGGTCCGGACCTGACCTCGTCACTAATTACCGAGGTTAGGCTTGGAATTTACTGGGTCCCGATTGTGGTGTACTCATGCTACTCTTCTGCACATGTTTTTCGTGTGCAGATCCAGATACTCTTAATCAGCCGCACTATCAGTGAGCCGGGACAACTTTGGAAACTTCAAGGTATATCTGTCGCGTCTGCAGACCTTGGAGTCCCCTTCTACTCTTCCCCATGTCCATTATCTTATGTATTTTCTTTTGATAGACTTTGATGTATAGAGACACTGGATTTTCCTCCTGTAGTTTGTGATTCACGATGTTCCGGGTTTTGGGATTTTGTTGTGTATTTTTGAATAGTTGGTTGAATTTATACTTTTATTTCATTATTCCGCAAGAATGTTAGGCTTACCTAATTGTAGAGACTAGGTGCCGTCACGACGTCACACGGAGGGGAAATTGGGTCGTGACAAGTTGGTATAAGAACTCTAGGTTCGTAGGTGTCGTCAGTCACAAACCGGTTCATTAGAGTCTCATGGATCGGTACAGAGATGTTTGTACTTATCTACAGGAGTCTATGGAACTGTTAGGAAAATTTCTCTACTTTGATTCCTTGTCGTGCGAAGATTTGTTGACTTCAAAGATTTTAAACTTCTGTATTCTATTCTCTCACATATGGTGAGGACACGTATAAGCGGATCTGATAAACAGGCACCCGCGCCCCCTGCTAGAGCCGCGAGAGGCCGGGGTCGGGGTAGAGGCCGAGGACGTCTACGTAGTGCAGCCAGAGCACCCGCACGAGCTGTTACAGAGGAGCCCCTAATAGCTCCAGCTGGAGGGGAGACACCTGAGGTACCTATTTCTGCACCAGTCCTCCAGGAGACTCAAGCCCAGTTTCTGAGCATGTTCAGCACCTTAGCTCAGGCTGGTTGGATTCCACTTGCTCCTGCCGCATCTCAGGCTGGGGGAGGAGTGCAGACTACCGTCGCCGGTACTCCAGAGCAGCGGGCAGGTTGACCAGGTTCCAGAGATTGTACTAATGCAGCCGGTAGCTCCAGCTCAGCCCGAGGTTAGGGCAGCAGCTTCTGAGGTGGAGCGGCTCAAACTTGATAGGTACAAGAAGTACCACCCACCTACCTTTAGTGGATTGGATACAGATGATGCTCAAGGTTTTCTGGAGGAGTGTCATCGTATTCTCTGTATTATGGCCATAGCAGAGACGAGCGAGGTTTCTTTTACTGCATTTCAGCTTAGAGGAGTAGCCTATCAGTGGTGGCGTGCTTATGAGTTGAGTAGTCCGGCCGAGGCAGCTTCACTTACATGGACTCAGTTCTCGGACATGTTTTTGAGAGAGTATGTCCCTCAGAGCCTCAGGGACTCATGGCGCGCGGAGTTTGAGCAGCTACGCTAGGGTGCTATGACTGTGTCAAAGTATGCAGCCCATTTCAGCGATTTGACCAGTCATGCTCCGGCCTTAGTTGCCACAGTTCGAGAGAGGGTTCGACGGTTTATTGAGGGACTCCATCACAGCATCCGGAGTAGTATGGCGAGGGAGTTGGAGATGGATATTTCTTATCAATAGGTTGTAAGTATTGCCAGGAGATTTGAGGGCATGTTTGCCCGGGATAGAGAGGAGAGGGAGGCCAAGAGGTCTCAAGAGGCTGGTTATTATTCTGGAGCGCGTGACCCAGTAGCTCACCATGGTAGGGGATATGTGAGCCGCCTCGTTCATTCAGCTCTTCCAGCTGCCAGCAGTGTTCCAGCTCCTCCTAGGCCCCATGAGCCTTATTATGCACCGCCAGTATCTACTGTGCCTCCTGCATGGGGTGTTCCTAGTGGCTAGTCCAGCAGACCTGGTCCGAGCTAGTCACAATAGTCAGTCCCTCCCAGAGCTTGTTTTGAGTGTGGTAACACTCGCCATGTGGTGAGGGATTGCCCCAAGATTAGGAGGGGTGCACCTCCACAGACTTCTCAGCCACAACGTGCTCCACTAGGTCCTCAGGCTATGATTACAGCACCAGCTACCACCCCACCTTCTCAGCCAGCTCGAGGTGGAGGTCAGGGAGGTGGAGGTCGCCCTAGAGGGGGAGGCCAGGCCATATATTATGCACTTCCTACTCGTACAGAGGCAGTTTCTTCTGATTCTGTCATTACAGGTATTGTTCCGGTTTGTCATACAGATGCGTCGGTATTATTTGACCCAGGCTCTACATATTGTTATGTGTCCTCTTATTTTGCCTCGTATTTGGGCGTATCTCTGGATTCTTTGAGTTCCCCTATTTATGTGTCTACTCCTGTAGGAGATTCTCCTGTTATAGACCGCGTGTATCAGTCGTGTTTGTTTGCTCTTAGTGGATTTGAGACCAAAGCCGATTTAGTATTGCTCAGCATGGTGGACTTTGATATTATTTTGGGCATGGACTGGTTGTTGCCCCATTATGCTATTCTTGATTGTCACGCTAAGACTGTGACGCTGGCTATGTCAGGTTTACCACAGTTAGATTGGAGAGGTACCTTAGAGTATACTCCTAGCAGAGTTGTTTCATTTCTTAAAGCTCAACGAATGGTTGAGAAGAGGTGTGACGCGTATCTAGCTTATGTGAGAGATGTCAGTATTGATACCCCTACAGTAGAGTCAATTCCAGTAGTGAGGGTATTTCCAGATGTGTTTCCAGCTGATCTTCCGGGCATGCCGCCCGATAGAGATATTGATTTTGGCATTGATTTATTGGCGAGCACTCAGCCTATCTCTATTCCTTCATATCGTATGGCTCCTCCTGAGTTAAAGGAGTTGAAGGAGCAGTTATAGGAATTGCTTGATAAGCTCTTCATTCGGCCCAGTGTGTCACCTTGGGGTGCTCCTGTCTTATTTGTGAAGAAGAAGGATGGTTCTATGCGGATGTGTATTGATTACCGCCAATTGAACAAAGTCATAGTGAAGAACAAGTATCTATTGCCTCGTATTGATGACTTATTTGATCAATTACAGGGTGCCAGGGTGTTTTTCAAGATTGACTTACGTTCAGGTTATCATCGGTTGAAGATTTGGGAGCCAGATATCCCGAAGACTGCTTTCAGGACCAGATATGGTCACCATGAGTTTCTTGTTATATCTTTTAGGCTGACCAATACCCCAGCAGCATTTATGCACTTGATGCACTGTGTTCCAGCCTAATCTTGACTCATTCACCATTGTGTTTATTAACGACATTCTGGTATACTCCCGGAGTCGGGAGGATCATGAGCAACACATGAGGGCTGCACTTCTGACCTTGAGAGGAAAGAAGTTATATTCAAAATTTTCAAAGTGCGAGTTTTGGCTAGACTCAGTGGCATTCTTGGGTTATATAGTATCAAGTGTGGGGATCCAGGTGGATCCGAAGAAGATTATAGCATTGCATAGTTGGCCCAGACTGTCCTCAGCTACAGAGATCCGGAGTTTTCTTGGTTTGGCGGGGTATTACCGTCGGTTTGTTGAGGGATTTTCTTCTATTGCAGCACCTATGACCAGGCTGACCCGGAAGGGTGTTCCATTCAGGTTGACAGAAGAGTGCGAGGAGAGCTTTCAGAAGCTCAAGACAACTTTGACTACAACTCCAGTATTGGTATTGCCTACAGGTTCGAGATCTTATACTGTATATTGTGATGCATCGCGGATTGGTCTCGGCGTGGTATTGATACAGTATGGTAGGGTGATTGCCTACGCATCCAGATAGTTGAAGGTATAAGAAAAGAACTATCATGTCCACGACCTTGAGTTAGAAGCTATTGTTCATGCCTTGAAAATTTAGCGGCATTATTTGTACGGTGTTCCTTGTGAGATTTACACCGTTCATCGAAGTTTGCAGCATCTGTTTAAACAAAAAGCTCTTAACTTGCGTCAGCGGAGGTGGTTGGAGTTGCTGAAGGATTATGATATCACTATTTTGTACCACCATGGGAAGGCCAATATGGTGGCCGATGCTTTGAGTCGCCGGGCAGAGAGTTTGGGGAGTTTAACATATCTACCAGTAGCAGAGAGGCCATTGGCGTTGGATGTTTAGGCCTTAGCCAGCCAGTTTATGAGATTGGATATTTCTGAGCTGAGTCAAGTATTGGCTTGTGTGGTATCTCGCTCGTCTCTTTATGATCATATCAGGGAGCGTTAGTATGATGACCCCATCTGCTTGTCCTAAAGGACACGGTCCAGCACGGTGATGCTAAAGAGGTCACTATTGGAGATGATGGTATATTAAGGATGCAAGGCAGGATATATGTGCCCAATATAGATGGTTTGCGTGAGTTGATTCTCCAGGAGGCTCACAGTTCACGGTACTCTATTCATCCGGGTGCCGCAAAGATGTATCAGGACTTGAAATAACATTACTGGTGGAGGAGAATGAAGAAGAACATAGTAGAGTATGTGGCTCGATGTCTGAATTGCCAGCAAGTAAAATATGAGCATCAGCAACAGGTGGATTGCTTCAGAAGTTAGAGATTACGGAGTGGAAATAGGAGTGCATCACTATGGATTTCATTGTTGGACTCCCACGGACTCAACGGAGGTTCGATGCAGTTTGGGTGATTGTGTATAGGTTGACCAAGTTGGCTAATTTTATTCCTGTGATGACTACCTATTCTTTCGAGCAGCTAGCTCGAATCTACATCCTTGAGATCGTCTGGCTTCATGGCGTACCAATATATATTATCTCTGACCGGGGTACGTAGTTTATAAATGATTCTAGAGAGCTGTACAGCATGAGTTGGGTACCCGGGTTGAGTTGAGCACAACATTTCACCCTCAGATGGACGGGCAGTCCGAGCGCACTATTCAGATATTAAAGGATATGCTCTGTGTGTGTGTGATAGATTTTGGGGGTACTTGGGACCAGTTCTTTCCACTTACGGAGTTTGCTTACAACAACAGTTATTAGTCCAACATTCAGATGGCACTATATGAGGCCCTGTATGGTAGACAGTGTCGGTCCCCAGTGGGTTGGTTCGAGCCGAGCGAGGCCAGATTATTGGGTACGGACTTGGTTCAGGATACCTTGGAAAAGGTTAAGGTGATTCAGGATAGACTTTGCACGGCCCAGTCCAGCAGAAGAGTTATGCAGACCAAAAGGTTCGCGATGTTGAATTCATGGTTGAAGAGCGGATCTTGCTCCGGGTTTCGCCTGTGAAGGGCGTTGTGAGATTCGGAAAGAAGGGCAAGCTGAGACCAAGGTTCATTGGTCATTTTGAGGTGTTGCGGCATGTTGGGGAGGTTGCTTATGAGCTTGCCTTACCTCCCAGCCTAGCAGGAGTCCATCCGATATTTCATGTTTCGATACTCCGTAAGTATCACGGTGATCCAGCTCATGTATTGGATTTCATCTCAATCCAATTGGACAAGAATCTATCTTATGTTGAAGAGCCAGTGGCTATTTTAGACAGGCAGGTCAGAAAGCTAAGGTCAAAGGACATTGCTTCCGTGAAGGCTTATTGGAGGGGATAACCGATCAAGGAGGCGACTTGGGAGACCGAGCAGTATATGTGCAACCGTTATCCTCATCTTTTCACTACTTCAGGCATGTCGCTATGCTTGTTCGAGGATGAACGATTGTCTTAAGAGGGGAGGATGTAACGACCCCGTTGGTCGTTTTGAGAGTAATAGCCCCAATCCCATATTTACTGCTTCTCCCATATTTATTTCTGCTATTGTGACTTGCCGGGAGGTTTCGTTTTGGTTTTTGGAGTGTTTTGGGACACTTAGTCCCTAAATGGAGGTTTAAGCCTTAGGATTTGGACCGTAGTCAGAACTGTATGAAAAAAACTCCGGAATGGAATTCTGTCGATTCCGTTAGCTCCGTTAGGTGATTTTGGACTTAGGGGCGTGTCCGCATTGTGTTTTGGACGTCCGTAGCTTATTTAGGCTTGAATTGGCGAAAGTCAAATTTTTAGAGTTTTGGACTGGCTGTAGAAATTTTGATACCAGGGTCGTAATCCGATTCTCGAAGTTGGAGTAGGTCTGTAATGTTTAATATGACTTATGTGCAAAATTGGGGGTCAATCGGACGTGTTTTGGTTGGTTTCGGCATCGGTTGTCGAAATTGGAAGTTTCGAGTTCTTTAAGTTTGCATCGGAGGATGATTTATGATTTTAGCATTGTTTGATGTGCTTTGAGGGCTCGACTAAGTTCGTATGGTGTTTTAGGATTGGTTGGTATGTTGAGGTCCCGGGGGCCTCGGGTGTGTTTCGGATGCTCAACGGGTCATTTTTGGACTTAAGGAGTTGGTTGTTTTTGCTGGTGTTCTGCAGCTGGTTTCCTTCATCGCGATCGCGTGAGAAGGCTCACGATCACGTAGAGTAATTTGGATACCAGCTGGATTATCTCTTTGTGTTCGCCAAGAATGGGACGTGATCGCATAGGTTCTTCAGGTTATGCATAGCGAACGCGTGGGCTAGGTCGCGTTCACGAAGAAGAAATATGGCAGCAGTGGATTTGGTGTTGTTCTTCGTGATCGCGTAAGGTCAGTCGCGATCGCGTAGGTCTGAGGAGCTATTTCATCGCGTTCGTGTGGGGAGTTACGCGTTTGCGTAGAGTAAAATAATGGGGCAGCGAAGTTGTTCTTCGTGATCGCGAGGGTATTTCCGCGATCGCGATTAAGGAAAAGCATCTGGGCAGAATTAAAGTTCAAAATCGAGGGGTTTTGATTCATAACTCAAAATTTGATTGAGAGCTTGGTAGAAGGCAAAATTTGGAGAGATATTTGGAGGAAGTTTTTGGGTAATGATTCCTAACTCCTTTATGGTTATATTCCACTAATCTATGGTTGATTTCATCATTTGATATTGGAATTTGGGGTTGAAATTGGGAGAAATTTGGAAGAACTTCTTCAACCAAGATTTTGAGTTTTGAAAGGGGATTTGTGGTCGGATTTGAGTAGTTTTTATATGGTTAGACTCATGAGTGAATGAGTGTTCGAATTTTGTGACTTTTACCCAATTCCGAGAAGTGGGCCCCTCCGGCGATTTTTGAGTTAATTTCGGAATTTTTGTTAAAGTGTTGATTTCTTTAATTAGATGAGTCTATTATGGTTGTACTTATGATATGTAATTATTTTTGGCTAGATTTGGGCCATTCAGAGCCGAATATTCGTGGGTAAGGCATTGTGACCGATTGATTGAGCTTGGTTCGAGGTAAGTGGCTTGCCTAACTTTGTGTGGGGGAAATCCCCTTAAGATTTGGAACTATTATGATATGTGAGCGCCGTGTACGCGAGGTGACGAGTACGTACACGGTCTAGTTGTGGAAGAACCCGATTCCTTTTTTTTTTACTGAGAAGCAACCTGGTTTTTTTCTTTTATTTTGAGTTATACCTTTTTAATATGTATTAATCTACTTTTATTATTTATTGAGTTATTCCAATATGTATATCTATCATGTGTAGTCTAATACAACATGTCTACGTATTTTAATTGCTTATGTGAACTCTGTGCAACATGCTTAGTGAATTTCCTGCTTCTTCCTTGACTGGTACTTAGTCTAAATCGTAAGATTTCATGATGTAGTTGCATTTCTATTGTTTGCGCTGCATATTTACTTTGGGACTACGGAATGTTATTCCGGGAGATCCCCCATGTACTGCATATTTACTTTGGGACTACAGAACGTTATTCTTGGAGATCCCTATGTACTGTATATTTACTTTGGGACTACGGAACGATATTCCGGGAGATCCCCATGTACTGCATATTTACTTTGGGACTCCGGAACGGTATTACGGGAGATCCCCCTGTACTGCATATTTACTTTGGGACTACGGAACGGTATTCTGGGGGATCCCCCTGTCTTGCATATTTAGTGGGACTATGGAACGGTATTACGGGAGATCCCTTGTTGTATTTCTGTTTATTGAGTTGTTACCTTCTATGAATTCTTTCTTGTTAAATTTTAGTCTTTATTTTAATGCGATATTTCATTCTTTCTTGGCTTTATTATCATATTCCAGTAGGGTTCGGACCTGACCTCGTCACTACTTTACCGAGACTAGGCTTGACACTTACTGGATACCGATTGTGGTGTACTCATGCTACTCTTCTGCACATGTTTTTCGTGCGCAGATCCATGCACTCCTTATCAACCACACTATCAGTGAGCCGGGACAGCTTTGGAGACTTCAAGGTATATCTTTCGCGTCCGCAGACCTCGGAGTCCCCTTCTACTCTTCCCCATGTCAATTATCTTATGTATTTTCTTTTGATAGACTCTGATGTATAGAGACACTAGATTTTCATCATGTAGTTTATGATTCACGATGTTTCGGGTTTTGGGATTTTGTTGTGTATTTTTGAATAGTTGGTTGAATTTATATTTTTATTTCATTATTCCGCAATAATGTTAGGCTTACCTAGTTGTAGAGACTAGCTGTCGTCACGACATCACACGGAGGGGAAATTGGGTCGTAACATAAGGGCAGTCGACTGCTTGGCTACCACTCTTGAACGACCAGTATTACTCTTGGTGGAAAAACAGGATGAGAGATCACATCATAGGAGAAGACTATGAGCTATGGGATATTGTCACAGATGGCCCACTGTCTACCATGAAGATAAATGCTGAAGGAGTAGAGGTGCCAAAGACAAGAGCTGACTGCACTACTGAGGATTTGAGGAAATGGGAGAAGAATGCTAAAGCCAAAAAATGGCTTGTTTGTGGACTCGGTCCAGATGAGTACAGTAGAATCCAAAGATGTACCACTGCTAAGAAAATATGGGACACTTTACAAATGGCTCATGAAGAAACACCTCAAGTGAAAAGGTCCAGAGCAACTCTACTGTATACTCAATATGAGAACTTTACCATGAAGGAAGGGGAAACCATTCAAGAGATGTACACAAGGTTCACTATATTGACAAATGAACTAAAGTCTCTTGGAAGGATTATTCCTGAAAAAGATAGAGTTGAGAAGATTTTGACAAGGGTTCTGCCTATTACTTGGGAGAGTAAAATCACTGCCATTTAGGAATCAAAAAATATTTCCACTCTCCTATTGGATGAGTTAATTGGAAATCTCACTGCTTATGAACTTAGGAGACAAACCATGAAAATGGATGTACCAAAGAAGGAAAGGAGCCTGGCACTCAGAATCATTGAAGGTTCTGATCTAGAAGATGATGATATGGCTATGATCACCACGGACTTCAAGAAGTACTTGAGGAGAGGAAAGGGTTCTTCAAGAAGTGGAAGCTATAGTAAATCAAAGGTTCCTGAGAAGCAAACCAATGATGGATGATATAAGTGTGAAAGACTGATCACCAATGGGAAATTGAGTGGAAGAAGGAAAGAGCTTAACGAAGGAATAGGAAGAAAGAACAGGTTCAACCCAAGAAAAGCAACAACAAAGGATCAACCAAGGCTATGGTCACTGCTTGGGGAGAAAGCTCAGATGATGATGATGGGGATGAACAAGCACTTATGGCCATTGGAGAATCTGATGAAGAAACTGAGGTAAGTGTAATTTATCTCAAAGACAAAATTAAATTATTGTCTAAAGAAAGGTTGTCTGAGTTACTTCTAGAACTAATTCATGAATCTGAGGATGTAAACAATGAAAAGGAACATTTGTCTAAAGAATAAGTGATTTTGAAGGCTAAGTACAAAAACCTGGAACTTAGGGTTAGTGAAACTGTAAGTAAAAATGTTGTGTTGAAGAACCAGGTTCATGCGCTTGACTTAACATTCCTAGAGCTTAGATATGAAAATCTAAAATTGAAATTAGGAACAGGTAAAAGGATAGTTGATCACACACTACTCACTCTAGAATAAAATGTAGGTAACATGAAAGATGAGCTGTATAAAAGGGATGAGCATGTAAGAATTCTAAATGAGGATTTGAGCAAGGTCAAGCATGAGCTAGACAAAACCTGTAAATGGAACAGGTCCTCCGATGCACTTTCATGGCTACAGAAATATCACAGTAGCAACAGAAGAGGACTTGGCTTTGAGAACCTGGCACCTAAATAAGATCCTAAAAGCAAGTACCTCACACTTCCTGAGAACAAGATTTGCACACATTGTGGTAAAACATGTCATTATAAAAGTGAATGCACTGCAAAAAAAAACAAGACAAGTCAAAAAAACAAAGAATTTGTTCAATGGAAACATAGGCTACCAAGTTGGGCTAAAAAGAATTTGATTCATCCTTTTGCCTATAGAAAGGGACCCAAACTAGTTTGGATTCCTAAGACTAATCCTTGGTTTCCTTTTACAGGTCCAAGTGAAGGGGAGCAGCCAAATATGGTACATGGATAGTGGTTGCTCAAAGCATATGACAGGAAGCAAGAACCAGTTTCTTTCACTTGAGGACCTCAAAAGAGGTAATGTCTCCTTTGAAAATGGGAAGAAAGGTGAGATCATTGGGGTTGGAAAGGTAGGTAAGACTGATTCTCACTCTATTGAGAATGTCTACTTAATAGATGGAATAAAGTACAACCTAATAAGTGTATCACAATTGTGTGATAGAGGTAACATGGTAGCATTCACCTCTACAAAATGCTTTGTGATTAATCTTACCACTGACAAGATTGTTTTGTAGGAAAAAAGAGTGAACAATATATATGTTATAGATCTGTCCACACTTTCAGAAAATGAACTCTTTTTTCTTAAGTGTATTGGATAATGATCCCCTCCTTTGGCACAAGAGACTTGGACATGCTAGTCTGAATCAACTCAACAAATTAGTCTCCAAGAACCTGGTGATAGGGTTACTTAACATCAAGTTTAAGAAATATAAGTTTTGTGAGGCTTGTGCAAGGGGGAAGAAGGTAATATCCTCTTTTAAATGCAAGAAAGTGGTAAGCACCACCAGGACGATGGAACTGGTCCATATGGATCTTTATAGTCTAATGAGAACATTAAGCAGAGGTGGTAAACGATATGTGATGGTGCTTGTTGATGATTATTCTAGGTTTACTTGGACATTATTTTTAACATCTAAAGATGAAGCATTTGACATGTTTACCTATTTTGTTTGAAAAACTTAGAAACAACTAGGTAATCAACTTGCATCAATTAGGTCTGATCATGGCACTGAATTTGAGAATAGTAGATTTGCTGAATTTTGTGATGAGCATGGCATAGATCATAATTTCTCTACTCCTAGGACTCCACAACAAAATAGAGTAGTTGAAAGAAAGAATGGGACACTTGAAGATATGGCTAGGACTATGCTTCTTTCTAGTAAACTGTCCTATAGCTTCTGGGCAGAAGCTGTAAACACTGCATGCTATTTCATAAATAGGTGCATGACTAGACCTCTTGTAGAGAAGACTCCCTATGAGTTACTTAAAGGGAGAAAACCAACTATATCCCATCTTAGGGCATTTGGATGTAAGTGCTTTGTGCACAATAATGGTAAAGACTCCCTGGGTAAGTTTGATCCCATAAGTGATGAGGGAGTATTCTTGGGATATTCTTCACATAGTAAAGCTTATTAGGTCTATAACAAAAGAATTATGTGTGTAGAAGAAAGTGTTCATGTGGTTTTTGATGAAACTAACATTCTTTCTGAGAGACAGGAACATGATAATGAAGCAATTGGGCTGGTAAGAAACTCAAATTAAACCATTGCCCAGACTGAAGCTGCACTAGAGGAAGGAACAGGAGATGGAACATGTCCTTCCACCGAGGGCAACATGACATGGGGAATAGAACAAAGAGGAAATGATCCTCAAACCTCAAGGCAACCTGTCCATGAACCTGTTCCTCAGCAATAAAACATTAAAGGAATATCAAGGGGAAACCAGCTGGTCGTGAAATCTTACAAGTATCAGAGTTCCGTCTCATTGAGAACATAATTACTGGTCCAGTATCTGGAATCAAAACCAGATCTTCATTAAAGAATATTTGTGCTTTTGATGCTTTCTTATCTCTTATTAAACCTAAAAATATTGCTGAGGCTTTGCAGGATGCAGACTGGGTAAATGCAATGCAAGATGAACTCAACCAATGTGAAAGGAGACAAGTTTGGCATTTGGTACCAAGACCCAAGGATAGATCAGTAATTGGCACAAAATGGGTCTTCAGAAACAAACTTGATGAAAATGGAACAATTACAAGGAACAAGGAAAGATTGGTGGTTCAAGGATATAGCCAAGATGGGGGTATAGACTATGATAAAACCTTTGCTCCAGTTGTAAGGTTGGAAGCAATAAGACTCCTCATAGCTTTTGCTGCTTACATGGAATTCACTCTTCACCAGATGGATGTCAATAGTGCCTTCCTCAATGACTATCTAAAATAAGAAGTGTTTGTCAAGCAACCTCCGGGTTTTGAAATCAAGGAATGTCCTGATCATGTGTACAAGCTTGACAAGGCACTATATGGGCTCAAACAGGCTCCAAGAGCATGGTATGAAAGACTATCAAAATATTTGCTTGAGCATGACTACAAGAGAGGTAAAATTGACAATACTTTGTTCTTGAAAGAAAAATGTAAAGATCTCTTGGTAGTTCAGATATATGTTGATGATATAATCTTTGGAGCAACTACTGATAAGTTAAGTAAAGAATTTGCTAAACTAATGGGGAGTGAATTTGAGATAAGCATGGTGAGTGAGCTCATTTCTTTTTAGGCTTACANTTGGTTGTGAAACCTTACAAGTATTAAAGTTCTCATCCCATTGAGAACATAATTACTGATCCAACCTCTGGAATCAAAACCAGATCTTCATTAAAAAATCTCTATGCTTTTGATGCCTTCTTATATCTTATTGAACCTAAAAATATTGCTGAGGCTTTGCAGGATGCAGACTGGGTAAATGCAATGCAAGATGAACTCAACCAATGTGAAAGGAGACAAGTTTGGCATTTGGTACCAAGACCCAAGGATAGATCAGTAATTGGCACAAAATGGGTCTTCAGAAACAAACTTGATGAAAATGGAACAATTACAAGGAACAAGGAAAGATTGGTGGTTCAAGGATATAGCCAAGATGGGGGTATAGACTATGATAAAACCTTTGCTCCAGTTGTAAGGTTGGAAGCAATAAGACTCCTCATAGCTTTTGCTGCTTACATGGAATTCACTCTTCACCAGATGGATGTCAATAGTGCCTTCCTCAATGACTATCTAAAATAAGAAGTGTTTGTCAAGCAACCTCCGGGTTTTGAAATCAAGGAATGTCCTGATCATGTGTACAAGCTTGACAAGGCACTATATGGGCTCAAACAGGCTCCAAGAGCATGGTATGAAAGACTATCAAAATATTTGCTTGAGCATGACTACAAGAGAGGTAAAATTGACAATACTTTGTTCTTGAAAGAAAAATGTAAAGATCTCTTGGTAGTTCAGATATATGTTGATGATATAATCTTTGGAGCAACTACTGATAAGTTAAGTAAAGAATTTGCTAAACTAATGGGGAGTGAATTTGAGATAAGCATGGTGAGTGAGCTCATTTCTTTTTAGGCTTACAAATTAAACAAAATTCAAATGGAACTATGATCCATCAACAAAAATATGTAAAAGAGTTTCTTCAAAGGTTTAAAATGGAAGATTTCAAAGAAATTGACACTCCTATTGCAACAACTACAAAGTTGGATATAGATGAACTTGGTTCATCTGTTGATCAGAAGTTGTACAGGGAAATGATTGTCTTATTATTGTATCTCACTACTAGCAGACCTGACATTAGTTTTAGTGTAGGCCTTTGTGCAAGATTTCAAGCGAATACAAAGGAGTCTCATTTGACTGTTGTCAAGAGGATTTTGAGATACCTAAAAGGCACCACTGACCTTTATGTATGGTATCCAAAAGGTAGTAATTTCAATCTAGTGGGATATGTTGATGCTAATTATGCAGGTTTCTTGTGGATAGAAAGAGCACCTCAGGTATGGCAAACTTTCTTGGCTCAAGTCTTGTGTCTTGGGCCACCAAAAAGCAACATTTTGTGGCCTTATCTACTGCTGAAGCTGAGTATGTTGTTGCTGCTTCATGTTATGCTCAATTGTTGTGGATTAAACAACAATTAATGGACTTTGGAATTGATGTTGGTTGTATCCCCATCTTTTGTGATAACACTAGTGCAATAGTATGATTAAGAACCCGGTTCATCACAAGAGAACTAAGCACATAGATGTTAGGCATCACTTTTTGAGGGACAACTATGAAAAGGGTTTGATCACTGTGAAATTTTATGCTACTGACAAGCAAATAGCTGACATCTTTACAAAAAATCTAAGTAGATATCATTTTAAAGGAACATGTTAGAATTAGGAATGATTAAGATCATCTAAAAAGACCAGTTCAAAATTTCACAATTGAAAAATAAATTGAAAAAAAAAACGAGAAAAAAAGGAATTTGATGAAAATTTATTTTTGGTTAGAAAATCTGTAAATTCTGTATATAGTTAGATTAGATTTTACTCAGTCTCATACTTTCAATAGTATACTCTTGTTCCATGTGCTAAAATGACTCATTAATCTCTAATGATATTATCTCTATTTTCTTGAAAAATTTAGACTTACACAAGATATTTCTCAGTGAAGAACCTGGTTCATCAAGATTACTTGGTATGTATTCTACACTCAGCATAATTTGAAATAACTATATTTGGATCATGATTAAAAGAAGAGTTCCATCTAATCCCAAATCCTTTTTAGACTTATCCGTTACAAATGAGCCAGTTCCGTTCAAGAGGAGTCCTAACCGCATTAAGTGCCTAGATTCTAGGGATAGTCTTGAACGTCTTTTCAAACTGACTTGCAGTTTGATTACACTTCTGCAAAAGCTGTCGTTACTCAAGTGAACTCCTCCACTTTATATTGATTACGAGTTATTTGTTTCTTCACTTCTAAACTTCAAGCCATCCAAATTCTCTCAAACTTCTCTCCTCTTTTACTCTCACACAAACTCGTTTTCTAAAGTTCCCAAATGCAGAAATGGCAAACCCTTCTGAAAAAACTTCATCCCCACCCAAGGAAATCACACCCACACCATCTATCACACCTTCAACCATACCTTTTTCTAAGAAAGGAAGAACTAAGATGATTGCTCGCAAGACTGTGGCTGGGAGTGCATTATCTAAGACATTAGATAAACAATTGAAGGATAACCAGTTCCAGGAACCTAAGAAATCGGAAGACTCAATTAAATCTGCTACCGAGGGGAAGAAATGGTTTCTTCTGAGACTGAACATTTATCATCTAGCCCTAAAGTTACTCCTGAAACTATTTCTGAGGTTGCTACAAATTTGGAGAATAGGTTTGTGCTGGTAGGATGCATGGCAGGTGTTGAAACTACTGAGTCTGGAAGGGTTGGTGGTAAAAATGAAAAGGAAAAGAAAAAGAGAGTGAGGGTGCTCGGAGTACTATGAGGGAAAGGGGAAAGGAGTGGTTGGTTCTTTACCCACTCCTGTTAGTCTAACTAAAGAATCAGGTGCAATAGTTGTTTGGGGATGAGGAATCTCCTACAATATAGGAGGGTGTGAGAAAAACTAGGGGAAGTGGGTCTAGAGAAACTACTAAGGGGCTGGTTCAACTAGGGAAAAATGTAGATGAACATGTTCCATCTGAACAGAAAACTCTCGCACACCTACTGAAAAAGGTGACTGCAAGTTACAATCCAAAGAAGAAAAGAAGTTCAGGAGTTAACACCCCTGGCACTGTTAGGGCAAACAAGAAAAGGAAGGCTGCCTTTTCTATCCCTGTTGAAATTCCTCCCACAAGAGGAAGAGCCACAAGAAGTCAGAAGAAGCAGAGTGAAGCTGAACTGGAGAAATCCTTAGAATAAAGTAAAAGAAAAGATACAGCTAAGGGAAAGAAGAAGGTGAGTGAGCCTATTGAGGCTATTGAAATTGATGAGATAGACCTGGTCCTTCGAGATGAAGATGAGACAGAAGAAGTGGAGGTTCTGACTCCCAAAGCTAAGAAATCCTAGACTTCCATCAAGAAGTCTGTTTCAAAGTCAAAGTCCGCTGAACCATCCACTTTGGCTAAACGAACCAGGTCTGCTGTGAAATGGGAGGTCGGTACAAGCAAGGATCATTTTAGGGAAAATACTCTAACTTCTTATGATTATGAAGTCCAAACCACTCCTAACAAACCTGGTTCATCCAAAAAGGAACCAATGAATAGCAAAGTGCGAGCCTTGGTGCAAGAAAGTGGGGCTAAGGATGCTGAGATTGATAGGCTGAACAAGAGGTTGGCAGAAGTGGAGACTGAGAGAAATGCTCTCAGAATTGAGCTGGCAAAAGAAAAGGAGAAGAATGATGGCATTCTTCAAGATATGCTAAAACTACTCCAAGCCAAAAACCAAGAACCTGGTCCTTCCCAGCCTTAAGCCTCCTAGCCTAGTGTAGATCAACCAGTGACCCAGTTCGGGATTGTTTTTGTTTCTTTTGCTCATGTTTCAATGTTTTTATTTCTTCTTATGCTTTGTGGTAGGATCTTATCAATCACTGAAATTCATTGTCTTTTGCTCTAACTGTTTGTTTATATTTCTTAGATGGCTAATATCCTTAGATTGATATATGATGATTAATCCATGATTGCATTTAAAGTAGCCCTAGTGGCCATGAGTAATTTCTAAAATCTGGTTATCTTCCATATTTATGCAACTTTTTGATGATGCCAAAAGGGGGAAAAGGGTTGTGCTTATTTTTTGAAAAGTGATATATATAACCTAATGAACTTGGTCCTTGATGATAAGTGATAAAAAAGTAAAATGTTCTAACATTGGGTTGATGTTGAGCTAAGTCGAAACAGGGCCTAAGCTTATGAAAAGCACAGAGTTTGTCATCATCAAAAAGGGGAATTTGTTGGCCCAAGTGAAGTTTTATTTTGAAGATTGACAAAGGAAGCTCATGCATGAACCAGGTGCATCCAATGTGTACACAGACACGGGCAGATTCAAGCATGGGGAATGCACGTGAATGAGATAAGCTTAACTTGTTATATCTGATATCTCCTTATCGAAAAGGTTGCATAATTGATAAGGAGAAGGACTCGTTACTCAAAGAGAACACTATCCAAGATAAGGGAGGAGTTAGAAGTTGAGGATAACTAGAACTCTTCCACCAAGGAAGAGTAGCATTATAACTCTAGTTATTTCCCATTCTACTAAGTCTATATATTGCAGGATGTTCTCATTCTATGGTAACGCACAAAAGCAGAAGTTAAACGTGAGTTGAGAGCAAAATAGCAAGGCATTTTGCAAATAATTCTTGTGTGATTCAAGTGTGCGAACCTGAAGCTACATGAACCAGATAGAAGAAGTAGTTCCAAGTGTCTGTCTTTTATTCTAGTTCAATTGTAGTAGGGTGTTTACAAATTGTACCTTTTATCTTTATCTAGAGGCAATTGTAATAGGTAATCTGAGTATTCAAGTTTGAGTTAACTTGAAGTTGTCACAATAGTTAGAGGCTGGTTTCCACAACGGGATTAGAGTTAATCCTTAGGTTTACAAAAAGTTTTGTAAATGCTATTTTGGCTCATTGATTTAGTGAAGTGCTGGGGGAAAATCCTACTGAGAAGTAGGTTGTAGTTTTTTCACCTTTTGAGCCAGGTGTTTTCCACGTAAAAATACTTGTGTTCTTTACTTTTCGCATTTACTATTTCAGCAACAGTAGGTTAAGGAACACTTAGAAAAACCAGGTCCTTCTGTAGTCAGTACACGCGAAACTTAGACGCTATACAAATCACCCCCCTCTTATGTGGCATTGACGTATAAAACAACACATGTGGCTAACTTGTACTGCTTATTTCTACGGGGCTAATCATTCAGTCCCCGGTTCTGACTCAAGGTCTTTCAAAACAACTGTACTTTTAAACTTTTAAGTTCAAGATACAACTTCTGGTTCTAGTAGTCCCCAGTTTCATTGACACTTTTAGTGCTCTAATATAAGTTAGTTCCCCCCACCCCCTCCCCCCGTGTTCGGATGCAAAGTATGAGAATTCAAACAATGGAGTTCTTGTTGTTGTTAACGATCCTTCTCCGAAGTATGCTTTACGTTGATGCCTCATTAAAAACCTTGCCAGAAAAATCCAATTCCAATTGGGACAAAAGCTGGACGAAAGAAACAAGAGTGCAGCACATACTTTCAGTATCATCTAGGATCTTCAATAATAATATTTTTAAGGTGAGTCACGTTCTAGTTGCTTGGTAATTTCACTCTTTCTTGATTTTCTAGTTGATATAACCCTTTACCGGTTATAACTAAAATCTGGTAAGGTCCTTCCCAGGTGAGTCCTATCTTTTCAGTGTTGGCTTTTCGGGTATTATGAGTTACCTTTCATAAAATCAAGTCTTCGATTTTGAAATAACGAAGATTTGCTCTGCAATTATAGTATCGTTTAATCCTATGCTTTTGTGTCACCATCCTTACATAAGCTAAGTTGTGATACTCCTCAAGCAAGCCCAACTCAATAAACATTGCTTCATAATTCTCCTGCTTGTTTGCTTGGGAATACATTATGGTTGGTTCCCTAATCTCCACCATAAGTAAAGCTTCTCCACTGTATACAAGGGAAAAGGGTGTTTCTCATGTGCTCTATTTTGTCGTCATTCGATATGTCTATAATACTCCGGCAGCTCTTCTGGCCATTTGCCTTTATCAACCTCTAATTTACTTTTGAATTTTTGAATTATCATCTGGTCGGTTTACTCCGCTTGACCATTAGCACTTGGGTGGTATAGGAAAGATGTGATCATTTTAATCTTCAATCTCTCTAGGAATTTTGTAATCTTGAAACCTATAAATTATGATTTATTATCAAAAGCAATTTCTTTTGATATTCCAAACCGGCAAATGATATGATCCCAAATAAAATCAGTCACTTCTCGCTCTCCAATCTTCTTGAAAGCACCTAGTTCAACACACTTAGTGAAATAATCAGTCAAAATTAAATAAAATTTTACATGCCCAGGCACTTGAGGCAACGGACCGACTATATCCATCCCACATTTCATGAATGGCCACAGTGACACCACTGAATGTAAAAGCTCCTCCGGCTGATGCACCAAATGAGCATGACGCTGACACTTATCACGTGTTTATACAAACACCTTTGCATCTTGTTCCATCTAGGGCCAATAGTAATCGACCCTTATTCATTTGAGCACCAATGAATCCGCGTCGGAGTGATTTCTACAAACTCCTGCATGAAATTCTCTCATCACATAATCAGCCTCTAATGTTCCTAAACACCGAGCCAACGGACCTAGAAAGACCTTTTGTACAATTGTTTATCCAACAAGACAATACCTGGCAGCTTTTGTTCGTAATGCCTGGGAGGCTTTAGAATCTTCAAACAATTTTTCGTGCTTGAATATTCTATAAACGCATTTCTCCAATCCCAAATTCGGTTGGTTGAGTTAATTTTGCAATATCCATACACGTCTAGGACTGAATGCAATAGCTAAACAACTGCATAGGAATCAGCTCCTTTTATTTTCGTGGACGAACCTAAATTGGCCATTGCGTCTGACTCCATGTTTTCTTCTTTTAGGATATGAATCACCGACTACTCCATGAACAAGAAAAGTAAAAAATGAACTTTATTCAAGTACTACTACATGCTCTCTTTTGTGGTATCAAAGATCCCATATATCTGATTTACTACCTGTTGGGAGTCATATTTTACTTCAATCTCCTCGGAGCCTAGTCCCCGGGCTAATTCAAGTCCTGCAATAAAAGCTTCATACTCGACTTCATTGTTAGTCTACAGAACAGTTCTAATGTCATCTCTTAGGATTTATCCCGAAGGAGTGACTAGTACTATCCCAAGACCGGAACCACTTAGGATTACGTTGGATGTTCCATCCGCAAACAAGGTCCATACACCAGAGACAATTTTCGATACCAGAGCAGCTTCTTTAGCACCTAAATAAATCATTCCCGGACTAAAATCAACCACAAAGTCAGCCAAAACTTGTGGCTTAATAGCAGTTTGAGGTCTATATTCAATATCAAATTCACTAATTTCAACTGCCCATTTAGCCAATCGACCCAATAATTCAGGTTTCAGGTTTATGAAGGACGTTCCTCAAGGGAAGGTCGTTACAATAGCTATTATATGGTATTGAAAGTAGGGTCTAAGCTTTAGAGAGGCAACTACGAGAGCTAGAGAAAATATTTCCACCTGTGGGTAATGTATTTCCGCACCTGAAAGTATCTTAATAACATAATATATAGGGAATTGCGTACTTTCTTCCTCCCGAACTAGAACTGCAATTATCGCAACTTCTGATACCTCTAAATAAATTAATTATTATTCCCCCTCCTTCAGTTTAGACATTAACGGAGGACTGGACAAGTACCTCTTCAAGTCTTTAAACGCTTGATGGCACTCTGGAGTCCACAAAAAGTCATTATTCTTCTTCAATAGTGAAAGGAAACAGTGACATTTCTCCAATGACCTCGATATGAATCTACTAAAGGCTGCCAACCTGTCGGTCAACCTGTGCACCTCCTTTACACTTTTTGCGTTGGTTTGCGATATCTTCTATGGCCTTGATCTTGTCAGGGTTACTTCAATTTCTCTTTGAGAAACCAAGAACCCAAGAAACTTCCCGAACCTAACTCCAAAAGCGTAATTTTCCGGATTGAGCTTCATGTTGTATTTTCTCAAGATATCAAATGACTCATGTGGATGAGTCAAATGATCTCCTGCACTGAGAGACTTAACCAACATGTCATTCATATAAACTTCCATGGTTTTACCAATTTGATGCTCAAACATCTTATTAACGAGCCTCTAATAAGTGGCTCGGGTATCTTTAAGCCCAAACACATTATAGCAATATGTGCCAAGTTTTGTGATAAATGAGGTTTTTTCTTTATTCTCCGGGTGCATCCTAATTTGATTATACCCGGAGTATGCATCAAGAAAACTCAACAATTTATGGCCAGTCGTAGGATCAATCATTTTACAATGTTTGGCAATAGAAAATAATCTTTAAGGCAAGCCTTATTTAAATCTTTATAGTCTATACACATTCTAAACTTATTATTCTTTTTAGGCATAACTACTACATTACCTAACCAATCAGGATAATTGTAACGATCTGGCCAGTTATTTTGAGTATTACAATCATATTCCTCCATTTACTGCTTAATTTATGCTTTACAGTTGTTATGTGACTTGCCGGGGTGATTGGTTCGGGTCCGGTGATGTTTTGGAATGAATTGGAATACTTAGTTCTAAGGTTTAAAGCTTAAGTTAAAATAGTGACCGGATATCAACTTATGTCTAAACGACCTCGAAATAGAGTTTTGATGATTCCAATAGCTCTGTATGGTGATTTTGGACTTAGGAGTGTGTCCGAAAAATTATTTGGAAACCCGTAGCTAAATTAGGCTTAAAATGGTTAAAATAGAAATTTAAGTTTGGAAGTTTGACCAGGGAGTTGACTTTTCGATATCGGGGCCGGAATCCAATTCTGAAAAATTTGGAATAACTCCGTTATGGCATTTATGACTTGTGTGAAAACTTTAAGGTTAATCGGACTTAATTTGATAGGTTTCGGCGTTGAATGTAGAAGTTGAAAATTTTTAGTTTCATGAAGCTTGAATTGGGGTATGATTCATGGTTTTAGTATTGTTTGATGTGATTTGAGGTTTCGATTAAGTTCATATGAAGTTTTAGGACTTGTTGGTGTATTTGGTTGAGATCCCGGGGGCCATGGGTGAGTTCCGAGATGGTTTCAGATCATTTTTCCTTGTTTTGCAACTGTTGGAACTGGTGTATGGTGTTGTTCTTAGCGAACGCGAACGGTCTCACGCATTCGCGAAGAAGGATTTTTGGGCTGCCGAGATTTGCCCATCGTGAATATGATGAAGAAGACGCGAACGTGAAGAAGAAGCTGGGGAAGCCTACGCGTACGCGAGTGGGCGGACGCGAACGCCAAGAGGAAGGGCAGTTGGGGGCCTGCCTAGCATTAAGCCTTCGCGAATGCGGCTCTTGGCTCGCGAATGCGAAGGGCAGAGGTTGGAAGGCTTCGTGAACGCAACGAGGAGGTCGCGAATGTGAAGGATAAAATTCTGGTAGCATTTTTGTGCTTCGCGAACGCGAAGCAAGGGTCGCGAACGGGAAGAAGGAATCGTTGGGCAGAAAGTTTAAGTTCTGAATGTTTGACGAATTAGAGATCGGGAAGAGGAGATGTTGGGGAGATTTTCAAGGAAAACAATGGGGTAAGTGTTCTTAACTCAATAATGGTCAAATTACCCGAATCCATGATTGTTTTTAACATTTAATTGGTGAATTAAGTTGGAAATTTAGAAAACCCTCTTGGAATAATTTGAAGATTTGAGGGTCGAGTTGATGTCGGAATTTGGTAAAGTTTGTATGGTTGGACTCGTGGTTGAATGGGCGTTCATATTTTGTAACTTTTATTGGGTTCTGAGATATGGGGCCCACGGGCAATATTTGAGTTAAATTTTGAATTTTGTTGGAAAATTAGTATTTTCATGTGGAATTAATTCCAATGATTTGTATTGACTGAATCGAATTAATCGTGATTAGATTCGAGGTGTTCAGAGGCCAATTCGCGAGGCAAAGGCATCGCGGAATAAAGAATTACACAGTTTGAGGTAAGTAACACTTCCAAACTTAGTTATGAGGGTATGAATCCTCGAATTCGGTGTTAAATAAATTATTTCGAGGTGACGCACACGATAGGTGACGAGCGTGTGGACGTTCACTAAAGAAATTATGACTTGAATAAATTCTGTTAAGCTGTAAAATTAAAGAATCATATTATTATTCGCATATTCTCCACGTGTTAGAAAATTGAGCTGAGACTCGTATTAAAAATCATGATTTGGCTACGTGCAGATATTTTAGAACATATATGGGTTGTATTGTTGTTGAACTATTTGTTTGAAATATAATTTTGTACTCAGTCACATATGTCACTTGCATGTCATATCTTAGTCTCTATTGTCATTTATTGATACATCATATCAGGTAGATTTTTATGTCATTCAGAGCTCGGGAGACTGGAGATTCTGAGTGATATTTACATTTATTTATTTATGCATGGATCTGGATACTATAGCGCTTGGGCTGAATGAGCCCCTCCGGAGTCTGCACCCCCACAGTGAGCGCAGTTGATATATATATAT
>AWOL01S0125837.1:0-20271 GCA_000715115.1 Nicotiana otophora | reverse complement strand
CTTGTGTCACGAACCAAAATCCTAACCTGTCGTGATGGCACCTATCTCGATATTAGGCAAGCCGATAACCTCAATATACCCAAAAAAAATTTAAGTTTGAAAATATAATATTTAAACACAATCCACAACTCGCGTAAATACCGATACACATATTCCCAAAACCTGGTGTCACTGAGTATACGAGCATCTATAAATTACAAGTCTAGAAAACGTGGTCTATAATAATCTGAGACGAAATACAATAAACAAAAGGATAGGGAAGGAGAGACAAGGTCTGCGAAACATGGCAGCTACCTCTGAATCTCCGAAAAATCGACTCGGTGAAAGAATCAACACCCACTGTATCCGGGATCACCTGGATTTGCACACGAAGTGCAGGGTGTTTTATGAGCATATCCAACTCAGTAAGTAACAATAATAACTAAAGAACTGAAAGTAGTAACGAGCTTCTCAGCTAAGTCCAAATATAGTACTTTCCAATATAAAAGAGTAGGCATGCTCTCAAGTTCAACATTTAAGATTTCACTGAAATTTCATATCAAGTTTGACCGAAACAGAAAATAATAATTTTTCGAAATTTACAAAATAGTGATATATGACACCTGAAATGTAGTTAATAATGAAATCAACGCACCCTCTCAGAGTAACATTCACTCAGTCTGCCCATTCACTCCAACCTCACAGTCACTCTTTCCTCACAGTCACTCTTCCCTCACAGTCGTTCATCACTCGGCACTCGCATTCAGTAGGTACATGCGCTCACTGGGGGTGTGTACATACTCCGGAAGGGCTCCTTCAGCCCAAGCGCTATATCAAGCCAATCATGGCATAAATCAATAAAGCATGTTGCGGCGTGCAGCCCGATCCATAAATATCCTCACAATTAGGCCCTCGGCCTCACTCAGTCATCAACCTCTCCAGTCTCTCGGGCTCTCAGAAATCATAATAAGCAGCCCAACAACAATGTTATAATGCATCAATAATGAATAAGACATACTAGGGTAAAAATGTACAAATAGAACTGTGACTGAGTGCAAAATAATAATTTAGCAAATAATTTCATAAGTACATGACCTTTGTGGGTCCCAACAGTGTAATTATATGATTTAAACATGATTCACAGATCAATTTCTCTAATACGGGGAAATATGTACGGATATCAAAAGATTTTTCAACTACACAGTTCCATGGAATTGACCAAGTCATAATTCCTACGGTGCACACTCACACGCCTGTCACCAAGTATGTGCGCCATCTCAAAACCAATCACATAATACATATTCTAGGGTTTCATACCCTCAAGACCAAATTTAGAACTGTTACTTACCTCAAACCGTGAAATTCTTTATTCCTCTAGGTCTTTGCCTCGTGAATTGGCCTCCAAATGCCTCGAATCTAGACACAAATAATTCAATTCAGTCAATAACATTTATTGGAAATAATTCCATATAAAAATACAATTTTTCCATAAAAATCTGAAATGTAACTCAAACTTTGTCCGTGGGGTCCACATCTCGGAACCCGACAAAAGTTACAAAATCCAAAGCCCATTCAACCACGAGTCTAACCATACCAATTTTACTTAATTCTGATATCAACACGACCCTCAAATCTTCGAATTAAACAAAGAGGGTTTTCTAGTCTTTCCAAATTAATTCACCCATTAAATGTTAAAAATAATCATGGATTCGGGTAATTTGACCAATAATGAGTTACGAACACTTACCCCGTTGCTTTCCTTGAAAATCTCCCAAATATCGCCTCTTCCCGAGCTCCAGTCCGTCAAAAATGGAAAATGGGATGAAGTCCTATTTTCAGAACTTAAACTTTCTGTCCAGACCTCTCTTCTTCGCGAACGCGACAGGTCCCTGGCGTTCGCGAAGCACTAAATTATGCTTCCCAACATTGCTCTTCGCCAATGCGAGACACTGCACGCGAATGCAACATTTTACCGAGCTCTTCTTCGCGAACGCGAGCTCCTCTCTGCGAATGCGAAGGTAAAAACCCATGCATGCTATTGTTTCCTTTCGCGAACGCGATACCCAATCGCGAACGCGAGACCCCCTCGCTAATGCGAAGGAAAAATCTTTCCTGCCTCAAATTCCTCTTCGCGAATGCGAAGAAGGAAACCAGAAAAATACACCAGCAGTCTTCAGCCAACATGCCAGGTCCAAAAATGATCTGTTAACCTCCCGAAACTCACCTGAGGCCCCCGGGACCTCAACCAAATGTACCGTCAAGTCCCATAACATCATACGCACTTAGTCGAACCCCCAAAGAACACTAAAAGCACGAATCATACCCCAATTCAAGCCTAATGAACTTTGAAATTTTAAGTTTCCATAAACGACATCGGAACCTATCATATCAAGTCCAATTGACCTCAAATTTTGCACACAAGTCATAAATGACATAACAGACCTATTAAAATTTTCGGAATCATATTTTGACCCCGATATCAAAACTTTCTCTCCAGACCTCGCTTCTTCGTGAATGCAACAAGTCCCTCGAGTTCGCGAAGCACAAAATCGTGATGCCCAACATTGCTCTTAGCGAACGCTAGTCACTGCTCGCGAACACAATGTTTTACTGAGCTCTTCCTCATGAACGTGAGCTCCTCTTCGCGAAATAGAAGGCCAAAACCCATGCCCACTATTGTTTTCCCTTCGCGAACGTGATACCCAATCGCGAATGCGATACCCAATCGCGAACGTGATACCCAATCGCGAACGCGATGAACAACTCAGCTCCACTTCGTGAATGCAAGACCCCCTCGCGAATGCGAAGGGAAAATCTTGCCTACCTCAAATTCCCCTTAGCGAACGCGAGGGCCCACTCGCGAACGTGAAGAAGGAAACCAGAAAAACACACCAGCAGTCTTCAGCCAATATGCCAAGTCCAAAAATGATCCTTTAACCTCCTGAAACTCACCCGAGGCCCCCGAGGCCCCCGAGACCTCAACCAAACATACCGTCAAGTCCCATAACATCATACGAACTTAGTCGAACCCTCCAATTACCTCAAACAACGCTAAAACCATGAATCATACCCCAATTCAAGGCTAATGAACTTTGAAATTTCAAGTTTTCACAAACAAAGTCAGAACCTATCATATCAAGTATGATTGACCTCAAATTTTGCATACAAGTCATAAATAACATAACTAACCTATTAAAATTTTCAGAATCAGATTTTGACCCCGATATCAAAAAGTCAACCCCTCAGTTAAACTTCCCAAAAATTTGACTTTCGTCATTTCAAGCCTAATTCCACTACGGACCTCCAAATAATTTTTTCGAACACGCTCCTAAGCCAAAAATCACCATACAGAGCTATTGGGTTCATCAGAATTCAAATACGAGGTCGTTTACATATAAGTCAATATCCGATTAACTTTTCCAACTTAAGTTTTCAATTATGATACCAAGTGCCTCATTTCACTCCGAAATCCTTCCGGACCCGAACCAACTAACCCGTTAAGTCATAAAACAACTATAAAGAATAACTTGAGCAGTAATAGGGGGAACGGGGTTATAAAACTCAAAACGACCGGTCGGGTCATTACAGCATGGATCTTACCATAAATATATATATTGAGGGATGGATCTTTCCTGGACATGGATCTTGTCCGAATTATTGATATTCGGGGATGGATCTTCCCCTAGATTGGATTGACCTTATACAATACTGAGTGACTGACTGTCAGTTGATGGATATACATACATACTTGGGATGGATCTTCCCTGGGCTGGATTGGCCATATACAGTACTGAGTGATTGAGTATTTTTAGATTGTGAGTACACGAAGTTTTTACTAAGGTGAATCACATACGGTATGTGTATAGGCATGTAGATACAGAGATTTCATATTCCTCATAACATTCAAAATTGATTTATTTTATTTGTACTGAGTTTAACTATGAACTTAAAAGAATGCCTACATTTCTGTACTTTCATTTCTATACTGGACTGTACCTGCTGAGCTCGTCACTAATTTCAGCCCAAAAGTTAGTCTTGTTACTTATTGAGTTAGTTGTACTCATACTATAGTCTGCACCTCGTGTGCAGATCCAGGTGCTTCCGGACATGGTGACTATTAGACCTCAGTGTGTTACCAGTTGTAGACTATCAAGGTAGCGCTTGGCATCCGCTTACCTTGTCTCTCTTTCTCGCAGATATTGTATTGTTCTATATTTTCATATAGTGTTTTTAATCAGTTAGACTTTGTATTCATTTAGATGCTCATGTACTCAATGACACCAGGTTTTGGGAGTGTATTTCTATGTTAGAAATTGTGAGATGTTCTATGAAATTTAATATTATGTTTTTCAAACTCAAAGAAACAAATGTGGGTTATTGATGTTGTCAGTTTTCCTAGTATTGAGATATGCGCCATCACGACAGGTGTGATTTTTGGGTCGTGGCAAGTTTGTATCAGAGCCTAGGTTATATAGGTCTCATGAGTCATGAGCAGGTTTAGTAGAGTCTTGCGGATCGGTACGGAAACGTCTGTACTTATCTTCGAGGGGCTACAGAACCCTTAGGAAAATTTCACTTTCTTGTATCCCGTCGTGCGAATTTGTTGATTCCGAAAACTAAATTTCTGTTATTCTATTCTCTCACAAATTGTGAGGACACATACTACCAGATCAGACGGTCAGCCACTAGTGCCACCAGTTAGGGCCGCAATAGGTCGGGGTCGTGGTAGAGGTAGAGGTGTAGCTCGTACAGCAGATGGAGCAGCACCTGTAGCACCACCAGTTACTCCAGCTCAGGAGTAGATCCCAGATATAGCTGAGTCGACAAGACCAACTCAGGCACCAGGTGTGCTCATAGTGATTCCAGACCTTTAGGAGGCTTTGGCCCAGATATTGACAGTTTGCACTGGACTTGCTCAAGTGGTTTCGGCTCAGGCCTCACATGCCACTTCTCAGGCCGGTGGAGGTACTCATACCTCTGTCACCCATACTCCAGAGCAGGTAGCGCAGGGACTTCAGATACCGGGGGCACTACCAGCCTAGCCGGCTGCAGCTGCTCAGGCCTCGGTAGTCCTCGTTATGGAAGATGATGAGCATAGGAGACTTCAGAGATTTGGGGGGCTTCGACCTCCATCATTTAGCGGTGCTGAGTTAGAAGATGCTCAGGGTTTTCTGGATAAGTACTAGCGGATGCTTCGGACAACGGGTATTCTGGATATCGATGGGGTCTCATTCACTACTTTTCAATTTTCTGGGGCTGCCTTCAGATGGTGGGAGGCTTATGAGAGGCACAGAGCGGCGGTGCAGCACCACTTACATGGCAGGAGTTCTCTGTTCTCTTTTTGGTGAAGTTCGTGTCGCAGTCTTGCAGGGAGGAGCTGTGCAGACAGCTTGAGCATCTTCGGCAGGATGGCATGTCTGTGACCTAGTACGAGATGAGGTTTTCTGAGTTGGCTCGTCATGCAGTTTGATTGATTCCCACTGATAGGGAGAGGATTAGGAGGTTCATTGATGGCCTCACGTATCAGTTGTGGTTGCTAATAACTAGGGAAAGGGTATCTGCTGCCACTTTTGACAAGGTGGTTGACATTGCTCGGTAGATAGAGGTGGTCTGTAGCCAGGAGCGTGGTGAGAGGGAGGCTAATAGGCCTCAAGGTTTGGGCGGTTCTGGTGGGGCACCTTCTGGAGGGCAGTCCTACCACAGCAGGGGTCGCCCTTACATGAACGCTCAGATGGGTCGTCCAGTTCACTGTGGTGCATCATCTAGCCATGGTTCATAAAGTTCTCATCAGGGTCAGTCATCTCTCAGTGCCCTGCCAGCCCAGAGTACGTCCTGTACTCCTTTAGTTCCGGGTTCATTTGCACTAGGTGCTTCTAGCAGTTATTCTGGTTCTTGAGGTCTGCCTAAGAACTTACCGACATTTTCATAAAGGGGTTTCTTTGAGTGTGGAGACTTGGGTCATATAAAGAGATATTGCCCTCTCCTTATGGGAGGTTCAGCTCAGCAAAGGAGTCAGGCTACAACTTCTGCACCAGTTGCTCCACTACCCTCCCAGCCAGCTCGGGGTGGGGCTCAGTTAGCTAGGGGTCACCCAAGAGGGGGAGGCCGATCAGGTGGCGGTCAGGCCCTATTCTATGCTTTTCCTGCCAGGCCAAATGTTGTTGCTTCAGATGCTATGATTACAGGTATTGTCTCAGTGTGCCACATGGAAGCTTCTATATTATTTGACCCTAGTTCTACTTATTCGTATGTATCATCATACTTTACTCGTTATCTGGATATGCCCCGTAAGTCCTTAGTTTCACTTGTTCGTGTATCTACGTTGGTGGGCGATTCTATTATTGTGGACCGTGCGTATCGGTCATATGCGGTAACTATTGGGGGACTGAAGATTAGAGTTGATCTCTTATTGCTTAGTATGGTTGATTCCAATGTAATCTTGCGTATGGATTGGTTGTCTCCATGTCATGCTATTCTGGATTATCACGCAAAAACTGTAACGTTGCCAATGCCGGGTTTGTCGAAGGTCGAATGGAGAGGTTCTCTAGATTATATTCCCAGCAGGGTAATTTCTTATTTGAAGGCCCAACATATGGTTGGGAAGGGGTGTTTGTCATATTTCGCCTTTGTGAAAGATGTTGATGCAGATACTCCTACTATTGATTTACTACTGGTAGTGTGAGACTTTTCGGATGTATTTTCTGCAAATCTGATGGGTATGCCACCCGACAGGGATATTGATTTCGGTATTGATTTGGTGTCAGGCACTCAGCCTATTTCTATTCCTCCATATCGTATGGCACCAGCTGAGTTAAAAGAATTGAAAGAGCAACTTCAGGAACTTCTTGATAAGGGGTTTATTAGGCCTAGTGTGTCGCCTTGGGGTGCACCGTTTCTGTTTATGAAAAAGAAAAATGGTACTATGCGGATATGTATCGAATACAGGCAGTTGAACAAAGTTAAAATCAAGAATAAGTATCCTTTACCGTGTATTGATGATTTATTTGACCAGCTTCAGGGAGCGAGGGTATTCTCCAAAATTGATTTGAGATCCGGGTATCACCAGTTAAAAATTTTGAACTCGGATATTCTAAAGACGGTATTTAGGACCCGCTATGGTCATTATGAATTTTTGTGATGTCTTTTGGGCTGGCGAACACCCCAGTACATTTATGCACGTGATAAATAGTGTATTTCAGCCATATCTTAATTCATTCATTATAGTATTTATTGATGATATCCTGGTGTACTCACGTAGCTAGAAGGAGCATGCACTACACTTGGGTATTGTATTACAGAGGCTGAGAGAGGAGACATCGTGTGCCAAATTCTCTAAGTGTGAGTTCTGACTTAGTTCGGTGGCATTCTTGGGACATATAGTGTCCAGTGAAGGAATTAAGGTAGATCAGAAGAAGATAGAAGCAATTCAGAGTTGGCCGAGGCCATCTTCAGCTACTAAGATTCAGAGTTTTCTCGGCTTGGTCGATTATTATCGTCGCTTCGTGGAGGGTTTCTCGTCTATTGCGGTGCCTATGACTAAATTGACCCAGAAAGGTGCTCCGTTAAGGTGATCGGATAAATGTGAAGAGAGCTTTCAGAAGCTCAAGATAGCTTTGACTATAGCCCCAGTATTGATGTTGCCTATAGGTTAGGGGTCCTATATTGTGTACTGTGATGCGTCGCGTATTGGTCTCGGCGCAGTGTTGATGCCATCTGGTAGGGTGATTGCCTATGCATCCAGACAATTAAAGGTACATGAGAAGAATTACCCGGTCCACGACCTTGAGTTAGCAGCTATTGTTCATACCCTGATGATTTGGCGACATTATTTGTACGGTGTCCATTGTGAGGTGTATACCGATCACTGGAGTCTACAACATCTGTTTAAACAGAAGGATCTTAATTTGTGGCAGCGGAGGTGGTTGGAGTTGCTTAAGGATTATGACATCACCATTCTCTATCATCCCGGAAAGGAAAATGTGTTGGCCGATGCCTTGAGTCGTAAGGCGGAGAGTTTGGGCGGCTTAGTATACTTACCGGTAACAGAGAGGCCATTAGCCTTGGATATTTAGTCCTTGGCCAACCAGTTTGTCATATTGGATATTTCTGAGAGCCGAGTTTTGGCTTGTGTGGTTTCTCAGTCTTCTCTTTATGATCGTATCAGAGAACGTCAGTATGATGACCCTTCTCTGCTTGTCCTTAAGGACAAGGTTCAGCACGATGATGCTAAGGAAGTCACTATTGGGGATGACGGTGTATTACGGATGAAGGGCAGGCTATGTGTGCCTAATGTAGATGGTTTGCGTGAGTTGACTCTCCAGGAGGCTCACCGTTCCCGGTACTCCATTCATCCAGGTGCACCATAAAAATTATGACTTGAATAAATTCTGTGAAGTTGTAAAATTAAATAAGCATGTTATTATTCGCATATTCTCCACGTGTTAGGATATTCAGCTGAGACTCATATTAAAGATCATGATTTGGCTACGTACATATATTTTGGGACCCACATGGGTCGTATTGTTGTTGAACTATATGTTTGAAATATAATTTTGTACTTAGTCACATTTGTCACTTGCATATCATATCTCAGTCTCTGTTGTCATTTATTGATACATCATATCATCATGTCGGGTAGATTTTTATGTCATTGAGAGCCCGAGAGGCTGGAGATTCTGAGTGATATTTGCGTTTATTTATTTATGCCTGGATCTAGATACTATAGCGCTTGGGTTTAAGGAGCCCCTCCGGAGTCTGCACCGCCATAGTGAGCGCAGTTGATATATATATATATATATATATTTATGGGATGGATCTTCCCTGTGCATGGATCTTGCAATAGATATATATATATATATATATATATATTGAGGGATGAATCTTCCCTGGACATGGATCTTGTTTGAATCATTTATATTTGGGGATGGATCTTCCTTGGGCTGGATTGGTCTTATACAGTACTGAGTGACTGAATGTCAGTTATTATGTATATATATTTGGGATGGATCTTCCCTAGGATGGATTGGCCATATACAGTACTGAGTGACTGTGCGTGAGTTGTTATTTATATTTTGGCTAGATCTTCCCGGTACAGTGCCGAGTGACTTAGTGTGCTGAGTATTGAGCGTGATGAGTGAAAATGCGAGATAGTGAGATTGGGTACTCTGAGAGTGTGAGTACATGAGTTCATCACTGTGCTGCATTGCATTAGACATGCAATATGATAATGAAATTTAGTACCTGTTGTTAAAGTTTTTGATAAAAATCACAGATTTCAGACTTAATCATATTTTCGGTGTTTTCGGCAAAGGACTTGAGTTTTACTATTCTACTTGAAAAGAAAATGTTTATTCTTCCAAAATTATATATGAGCTGAGCATTTATTGATGAGTTATTACTGGTGTTACTTTCATTATATTGTTATGAAACTGTTATTGGATATTTGTATGGACNATGTTTGAAATATAATTTTGTACTCAGTCACATCTGTCACTTGCATATCATATCTCAGTCTCTGTTGTCATTTATTGATACATCATATCATCATGTCGGGTAGATTTTTATGTCATTGAGAGCCCGAGAGGCTGGAGATTCTGAGTGATATTTGCGTTTATTTATTTATGCCTGGATCTAGATACTATAGCGCTTGGGTTTAAGGAGCCCCTCCGGAGTCTGCACCGCCATAGTGAGCGCAGTTGATATATATATATATATATATATTTATGGGATGGATCTTCCCTGTGCATGGATCTTGCAATAGATATATATATATATATATATATATTGAGGGATGAATCTTCCCTAGACATGGATCTTGTCTGAATCATTGATATTCGGGGATGGATCTTCCCCTGGACTAGATTGACCTTATACAGTACTGAGTGACTGACTGTCAGTTGATGGATATACATACATACTTGGGATGGATCTTTCCTGGGCTAGATTGTCCATATACGGTACTGAGTGATTGAGTATTTTTAGATTGTGAGTACACGAACTTTTCTCTAAGGTGAATCACATATGGTATGTGTATGGGCATATAGATACAGAGATGTCATATTCCTCATATCATTCAGAATTGATTTATTTTATTTGTACTGAGTTTAACTGTGAACTTGAAAGCAAGCCTACATTTCTGTAATGTCATTTCTATACTGGACTGTACCTGCTGAGCTCGTCACTACTTTTAGCCCAAATGTTAGTCTTGTTACTTTTTGAGTTGGTTTTACTCATACTACACTCTGCACCTCGTGTGCAGATCCAGGTGCTTCCGTACACGGCGACTGTTAGACCTCAGTGTGTTACCAGTTGGAGACTATCAAGGTAACTACTTGGCGTCCGCTGACCTTGTCTCTCTTCCTCGCAGATATTGTACTATTCTATATTTTTAGACAGTGTTTTTAATCAGTCAGGCTTTGTATTCATTTAGATGCTCATGTACTCAGTGACACCGGGTTTTGGGAGTGTATTTCTATGTCAGAAATTATGAGATTTTCTACGAAATTCAATATTATGTTTTTCAAACGTAAAGAAAAAAATGTGGGTTATTGATGTTGTCGGCTTGCCTAGTATTGATATAGGCGCCATCACGACAGGTGTGATTTTTGGGTCATGACAATAACTTACTTCATGAATAGAACCTATATTTAGAAACCTGGATACCTTTTCTTTTACAAACCTATTTCTGACCTCGACAATGATAGACCCCGTGCTTTCGTACATAAGAGTACATCGTAAGTCAATTGATGTAAGCTCAGAAATGGGATAAACTTTGAAATTATATAAAGTAAGTTAATCATGTTACTTTGGATGTTACAAATATTTAAGATCATGAACAATAAGTATCAAGAGGGTTGGAAGGTTTAGAAGCTAAACGAATTGAAAAACAATAAGTTTCGTCGAAAGTCGACAAGTTGGAAATGTTATAACATGTACTTTTGGGGTGATACTATGGTGCTCAACATGATAAGGAGGTTATGTTATGAGTTATTTTAGTCTTATGATATTCGTGTGTTATGTTTTTAAGTCAAGCTAGTTGTAGAATAAAAGTTGGCAAAGGTCATCACAAGTTACATTCACAAATGTGCTGAAATTTAGGTCAAATGTATCTGAGCTTTTCTCCCAACATACTTGGAATTACGGGATTATCCACCTACAAAATTGAATATCTATGATTCTAATTTCTAATTCATAAAACCATTTATCAACACGACATCATAATAGAGAGATATTTGCTTTTTCCCGAGACCGCGCAAGCAACTCCTAATGGGACCCACTTAGGCGGTTGATGATTCTCCAAACTTTAAAGATCTGAGCAAGACTCATTTGGGTTCAATTTTAGACCAACTAGACCCTATACTCTCCCAAAACACTCTCAAATCAGCCTCCATGATTCTAGAGTGTAAACCAAAGATAAAAACATGAATCCAACGCTAGAAATCCCATGGTGCTTGCTAGATCGTAGTTCTTCATCTTGTGGTTATTTTGGGGGGATTCTTAAAAGTGAAGTAACCTCAGGTTTCGTATTGTTCTTGTTGATTAAGGTAAGAATAATTCCCTCCTTCATATATATTAGAGTTTCAAGGCAAACTACAAGTATTTAAACACCAACTTTAACACCAAATGTTGATTCAATAAGAGAATACAACACCTATAGTGTTATGGTGTCATTGAGGTTAGTTGTGGCCTGTGTTTGGCTGAAATTTCATGTTGTTTCTACTTTTTAAGGTGAGTAAAATAGGATACTACATGTGCTTGAAGTTGTTTGTATGTTGGTTGCATTATTTGCGCAAAATACCATAAGAGGAGTCTTGAAATAGTTTAAGATGTTATTGTTTTTAATGGATTGTTTTGGTAAGGTTGTTTCCATGAACTTTAAATGGTTGGAAAACTTGGAAAATAAATTTCTTATGATGTTGTTATTATAAATATATTGTCTACATGTCAAACTCGTTGTTGGTACTGTGAATATGAAGAGAAAGGACAATATAAGAATGGAAAGGTGTACTTGTTGTTGTTGTTGGACTATTGAGCTGCTTGAGGGTGAATTAGGATATGAATAGGAGGTTAGAAGTCCTCCCATTGTACTTAATATCATGTTGGATATGTTATAAAGTTAATGAATGCATGACTTTGGGGTTAAAGGGTTCAAAAGGGATTCAAAGATTGCCGTTCATCGTGTTAAATAGTAATTTCATTGGTGTTGTTTATGCACTTGTTGTTATGTAGCTTGATTTGTGTTGTGGTGCTGAAAGTATATAGGTAAAGGTTGTATGGATTCTTTGTTGGTTTATCGACTTGGGAAAGCAAGTACAATAGGGAGATGTTGCCTATTTTAATATAAAATAAGCTTGTCGTTCGTTATACGATAGTTGCATCCTTCGTAGCTTGACAATAGCATTATTACAGTTGATGTAGATTAAAGTGCGATGAGACGAGTTCAATATGGTTATTGGACAGATTGTGATAAGGTACGTTAAGGCTAAACCTTTTCTTCGTTTTGGCATGATACCGTAACTACATGCGTTTGATAACAAGACATAAAGAGAAATTCGTATTCCTGAACTTATGTACATTATCCTTGTCTCACAAGTTACAGTATTCTCCCTTATCGGTACTTTATATTCAGTTAAGTATTGTCTTCTTCCAGTCAAAAGAGAAGAGGGTTTTTTATATATATATATATTATTACAGTATTTTTACCACCATCAAGCTATAATCGATGGGCAGTCCCCTATTGGGCAGTATTATAATATTTTCACCACCATCGAGTTATAATCAATGGGCAGGCCCCTATTGGGAAACCTCTGATCAGATTGTAAGTTATATACCAAGCCTACTATGGCCGAGCGCTTATGAGCGAGCCTACTACGGCAGAGCAGTTACACATACCGAGCCTTATAGGGCCGGATAGCTTTTACTTACTATATTGAGAAAGTTGAGTCAATATCAGCAAGTAAGCATATCTTCAAATTATCTTTGACTCCTAGTTACTTTTAATTATTATATTATCAGTTCAGTTTTAGCTTTTAGTTATTTTGTTGCCTTACATACTCGGTACATTATTTTGTATTGACGTCCCTCTTGTCGGGGACACTGCATTTCATGCCTGAAGGTCCTGATAGACAATTGGATAGACCTTTCCGGTAGACAGAGCCAAACATCAGCTTGGTTTGTAAACTCCATTTTCCCGGAGTTACCAGGTCTAGACCTTGGAGTCCATTCTATATATAGAGATTATATGGGTTGGTCGGGGTCCTGTTTAGAGCACAGTACAACCATCAATAGAGTCTTGTAAACATATCCTGTCAGTCAATGCAGTATGTTGGCCTTGTAGGCCTTGTATGTATATATTTGTTTGGTTTGTCAGATGTAGTAGTTATGACCGCCTTATCGGCCCAGCTTTATACTGATGTTTAGTTGGAGCTAGTCTCCGTCCAGTTTTATATATTGTTTCACAAATTATCCTTCAATGTGGCCCTATGACCAAAGTATCACATTATATGTTCAGAGTCCCTCAATCTCAGGTTGGTATGCTCGATCAAGTGAGGTACCGGGTGCCGGTTTCGCCTCCCCAGGTTTGGGGCGTGACAGGCAATCAACCGTTTCTTCTGCTTTACCGAAGGGAAATTAGGGTCCAAACTTAACTTGTGCACAATCACTTTCAGTGGAATACTTGTCATAACTGAATGAGACTATGCAAAACAATTAATGTTAGCTTTTAAAAATTCAATAATTTGAAGCCTGAGTTCGGTGCTCAACCCTGTTCCCAAGTAAACCTTTTTATTTGGGAATTCTGTGAACAAAGCAATTTGTTCAAGCTCTTCTACGGTTAACTTTGTTGCATCTCTTTCTTCATGTACTTGGAAGGATCTAGGCACCTCATAAAAATCTGGTGTCTCTTCTTCTCCATCACTTTCAATTGGGACCAGAAGGAAAGTAGACACTAGTCCTTGTAGTAGCTATTTGTTGATTCCCTCATATTTGCTTCCAGATAAGGTAATTGCATTCATTTCTCTTGTAGTAAGTTGATCACCTATAATCTGTTTGATCCCATCCGGTGTAGGAAACTTCAGTAATTTATGGTACATTGATAGCACAACCTTAATTTCGTGGATCCATAGTCTACCGAGGATCACATTATAGCCCATATCTCTATCCATAACTTCGAAAAAGGTGGATTTCGTCACCCATTGGGCATAGGTAGGTAACACGATCTCTCCTCGAGTTGATACGCTTGTTAAGTTAAACCTGGCCAGAAGATTTGTCGCAGGAACTATATTTCTAGTTAGCTTTGCTTGTTCCAAAACCCTCAATTGGATGAAATTGACTGAACAACCTGGATCAACCAACACACGTTTAATTTTAAAATATAAAATATTAAGATATATTACCAGAGCATCATTGTGCAGTAAAATAAGACCGTCTACATCTTCCTCCGTGAAGGTGATTTCATCATCTTCTGATGTTTCCCAGATCCTTTTACCATGAGTGACTGATATCTTCACCTTTTTAGCTGCCGAAAAAGTCACCCCATTTACTTCAACCCCACCAAAGATCATGTTAATCGTTAGGCGGGGAGAAACCATGGTTGGTTTTGCCGGTTTTGTTGCATCTTGACTCCTTCTGTAGTTATTCTTAGTCCGGTCACTTAAAATGCTCTTGGGTGACCATTTTTCAATAACATTGCAACCTCTTCGCCAAGATGTCGTCAGTCCCCATATGTTCCGTGGAATTCACACTACAAATTAGGAACACTTTAATTAGGATATGATCGAATTGGTTTCGGGAACCTTGTCTCCTTGATAATTCTCATAGCCGAAACTAACTCTACCAAATTGATGTTGAAATTGTAATCTGATAACCGAGAATATCCTGAATCCTTGGACTGTGATGTTTTTTATCCTGCAAGGCCCTATTACTCCAACCACGATTCGTCCTTCTCTCCAGTCCAAATCTTTCCGATGATTGAAAACCTATAGCCCAACGCCCATCAGATCTTTCATTTGATAAATAAGGTTGGAAATAACTCTTGGATGATCTCCGGTCTACATCAGAATCATTTTTGAACTTTTCTTGATTCTTATCGCGATTACGAGCCTTGGATGACACCAAATAACTCATAATCATCTTCAATTCTAATTTTTTATTTATAATGATTATGGACAGCAGCCCATGTGGTTGCCTAAAATTCCAACAGGCTTTCCTTCAACTTCCTTGGGGCATCGGAGCTTAAAGGATTGGGGCCTTTGGTGGATGCCTCTACTGCCCATTCATCTAGTATTGCCTGCAACAACATCCTCTCCTTTTGGAACCGGATCTTGAATTCTTGTGGCAATATTGATTCTTCTTAGGAGATTATGAATATATCCTCCTTCCTAACTTGGACTTTCCTTGACCTGGCATGAGCTTTGATGAAAAAATCTACAAGCATTTTAAAATAATCAATTGATTATTCAGGTAAAAGAGAATACCACATCAAAGCTTCCTTCGTTAGGGTTTCGCCAAATTTATTTAGCAAAATAGATTCATTCTCATGCATAGCCAAATTAGTTTCCCTTACAGTCATAGTGTAAATTGTGATGTGCTCCTGTGAATCCGAAGTTCCATCATATTTTAGAATATCTGACATCTTGAACCTCTTCAGGATCAAATATGGAGCCGCACTTGGTTTGAACGGTAGCTGAGTATACTTGTTTGAATCCGGGCCTTCAATACCTAGGTGCCCCCCGGGATCTGATCCATTCGAGCGTGAAATGCTTTAGCATTTTGATCCATCCGATCATCCATTTCCCTCATGAATCTCATGAGCTCGGTTTTAAAAGGATCATCTGTGTTGTCAGCATTCCCGGGTCCACTGCCTGCACAACCTTCTTGATTATCATTTCCAAACTCCTCCCACGAAGCGATATTACCAGTTCTTTGTGCTGTCTGATTTGCAGGCATGCTGGGAGGGGCTTGAACTCCTCCATTGGAATTATTAGAGACATCTGATAGTACTTGTTGGAGCTCAATCATTATCCAGTCTTGCCTAGAGAGATGATCCATGATTTTCCTTTGATGTGCTCCCAAACCTTTCACTATATTGGAAACATGTTCATCGCCATATCATCAAGGGTAGGACTCCTCGCAAGCCGAGTATTTCGTTCTTCCCGAGTCGGAGTTGTTTCATTCTCATTATTGTGGGTTTCACTAGTAGAATTATCCTACTGATTTCCACGACGAAAATTGCCCTCATGCTCATTGGCGTTGATTGTTCCAACATTGAGCAAGTTGTTGACATCATTATATGTCATATCTATTTTTTTCTTTACTAAAAAAGGGTCAAAATGCGTTAGTAAAAGATGAATGTATCAAAGTAATACCACAATTGTCCATGCCCCACGGTGGGCGTCAAACTATTTACCCGTAAAATGGTACAGTTGAATTTGTAATGTGGTTTATAGACAGGTGAATTAAATTAATCCGAAAAAATAAAATAATAAAGAACAAAATTGAATAAAGTAAGAAACAATTGAAGAAGAGACGATCCCGGACCTTGAATTATGTTTTTCCGGTAGCAAGAACAATATCAAGAATAAAGTACTGGTCAAAATAATGTTAACAGAATAAGAGAATAAGTTTAGCCTTTTTTCATACAAGTATTCCATGCCCTTACAAAGAGTACAAATTCCTCTATTTATAGCTAAATTAAGGGAGACAAGATCCCCAAATCAAGCTCATGTTTAATGTGAATAAAGGCCCCTCTTGGTAGTTGCATAATGGTTTAGTGTAAATACTAAGATTCTTTATAACGATTGATCTTTTATGCTGTCTTTTTTAACTGGTATCATGCTTTCATATTCTTCTCTCCGGTCTTGATGTAACGACCTGGCCAGTCATTTTGAGAGTAATAGCCCTGATCCCCTATTTACTGCTTCTCCCATATCTATTTCAGCTATTGTGACTTGTCGGGAGGTTTTGTTTTGGTTTTTGGAGTGTTTTGGGATACTTAGTCCCTAAATGGAAAGCTTAAGTTTTAAGATTCGGACTGTAGTTGAAACTGTATTAAAACGACTCCGGAATGGAGTTCCGTCAATTCCGTTATAGCTCCGTTGGGTGATTTTGGACTTAGGAGCATGTCCGGATTGTGCTTTGGAGGTCTGTAGCTCATTTAGGCTTGAAATGGCTAAAGTCAAATTTTTAGAGTTTTGAACCGGTAGTAGAAATTTTGATATCGGGGTCGGATTCCGATTCCAGAAGTTGGAGTATATCTGTAGTGTTGATTATGACTTGTGTGCAAAATTTGGGGTCAATCGGACGTGGTTTGATAGGTTTCGGCATCGGTTGTAGAATTTTGAAAGTTTCAAGTTCTTTAAGATTGAATTGGAGGGTGATTTGTAATTTTAGCATTGTTTGATGTGGTTTGAGGGCTCGACTAAGTTCGTATGGTGTTTTAGGACTTGTTGGTATATTTGGTTGAGGTCCCGGGGACCTCGGGTGTGTTTTGGACGATTAACGGGTTGAAATTTGAACTTAGGACATTGCTGAAGTTTCAGACATCTGGTGTTTTCGCACCTGCGGTGGGGATACCGCAGGTGTGGGCTCGCAAATGCGAAAAAGCAAGCACAGAAGCGGATTTGGACAGCTCAGACTGGGATCGCAGGTGCGAGGTAAGTTCCGCATCTGTGATGCCCGCAAACACGAGAGAGGAATCGCAGATGCGGCGAAGGACAGCGGAAGCGGACAATTATCCGCAGGCACACTCACGCAGGTGCGACCCCATTGCCGCAGATGCGGACCCAACCCTCATAAGTGACTTTCGCACCTGCAATGTGTTTCCCGCAGGTGCGATGATGAGGTTGTAGGAGCGGATTCGCTGGGCAGAAAAAAGAGAGTTTCGAGGGTTTGATTCATTCTCCATTTTTGACGTGGGAGCTTGAAAATTGGCGATTCTTTGAGGGATTTGTAGAAAGATCTTTGGGGTAACGATTCCTTACTCGTTTTTGGTTGTTTTCTCCATTTAATTTCATATTTGGATTGAAAAGTTGGGAAAATAGGGGAAAAGTTCCCTAGCCGAATTTTTGAGTTTTGATTTGGATTTAGACATCGGATTTGAATCATTTTGGTACGAGTGAACTCATGAGTGAATGGGTGTTCGTATTTTGTAACTTTTACCTTATTCCGAGACATGCGTCCGGGGAGACTTTTTGGGGCATTTTTCTAATTTCTTGTCTTAGCTTTGATTTCGTTAGCTAGATTAGTTTCTTTTAGCTATATTTATGTTATGTAATTGGTTTTTGCTAGATTTGAGCCATTCAGAGTTGGATATTCGTGGAAAGAGCATTGTGACAGATTGATTTGATCTTGGTTCGAGGTAAGTGGCTTAACCTTGTGGGGGGGAAACTCCCCTTAGGATTTGGTACTGTTTGATAAATTTCCTGCTTTCCTTGACTTGAACTTAGTCTAACCTATAGGATTTCTTGCTGTAACTGTTATTTCGGTGGGTTGTGCTGCATATTTATTTTGGGACTATGAAACGGTATTCCGGGAGATCCCCCTCTTCTGCATATTTACTTTGGGTCTACGGAACGGTATTCCGGGAGATCCCCTTGTTCTGCATATTTACTTTGGGACTATAGAACGGTATTCTGGGAGATCCCCATGTTCTGCATATTTATTTTGGGACTACGGAACGGTATTCCGGGAGATCCCCTCTGCACATTTACATTTAGGACTACGAGACGATATTTCTAGAGATCCCATGTTGTTATTACTGTGTTCTGAGCTGTTGTCTTTCATTGATTCTATTCCCGTTAGATTTCCGTATTTATTTTACTGCGATATTTCATTATGTCTTATTTTATTATATTTATACCAGTAGGGCCCTGTCCTGATCTCTTCACTACTCGACCGAGGTTAGGCTTGGCACTTATTGGGTACCGTTGTGGTATACTCACGCTCTTTCCTGCACATGTTTTTCGTGTGCAGATTCAGGTTCATCTTACCAGCCTCATCACTAGTTGTAGTCGCTGCTGCTTATTGGAGACTTCAAGGTACATCTGCTCACGCCCGCAGATCCTCGGAGTCCCCCCTTTATCCCCCTATGTTCATTTTTTCCTTCTTTCTGTAGGAATGGTGTATAGAACAGTTAAGACTTCTTAGTAGCTTGTGACTTACAGTATTCCGGATTTTGAGAATTGTTTTGTACATTTTCAGAGATGATAATTGTATATGCCGAGCGAAATTCAGTTGCTTATTAGTTATTTGTTACTGTTAGTAGTTAATGTTCGTGTTTTTATTTCATTTCCGCAAAGTGTTAGGCTTACCTAGTCGTAGAGATTAGGTACGTCATGACGGTTCACGGTAGGGAGAAATTGGGTCGTGACACTTGATCTCGCCGGAACTCGTATGATCTCGTCGGAACTCGTATAATACCGGCCACATACTTGGATCCGTTGTCAGTTATTTGTTGACTCGTCTCCTACGTGTCTTTACTTTCACGTGTTCACTTGACGGACATCCACATGTCGTCTCCTAATTTTACCCTATACAACCACGCCCCTCTTTAGCCAAGAATTAACTAGAGACTTGCATATATAGTCATTATTGGAAAATTTTGAAAAGAAATTGAAGTGAAAAAAAATCGAATGGATTTAAAATCTTAAACGGGTAGGGACACTGTGGGAAAGCCGAAAGCTTGACGAGGGAAGAAACACTTCTTCTTTCTTCCATTCAGCATTTCGAGTTTACTCATTTCATTTATTTATTTATTATGTGTAGGGACCCTTTTGGTGATAATTCTCTATATGTTCAATACTACCAGACTTTTGGCATCTTCTCTACGAGTTGACCTTAGAATTCTTTTCAGATTGCAAGTCAATTTGATACTATACTTAAAGGTATAGTCCCTTTCATTTTTTATATATACCCACGATTTGTCAATGGAAATATATCTAGAATGTAATCCATTACGTTAGATCCAGTCAAACAAGAAAGAATAATAAGGTAACGCGTCCAACGCTTGATAATTTGATATATTAAAAAAATCGCATAAACTTTAACATCATGTAATTGATGTTTAATGTTCCTTTTGATTTATTCTGTGTTTAAATCTTGAACATCAAGGAAAACAAAAATCAAACTATTTTCTAATTCATACCCAATTTAAATCAAAGTATTGAACATGGAAATCAGAAAAATGTTTAATTAGAAGCTTATAGAGAATTTGGAGATTTACCTGAGTCAAGCATATACTCTTTTTATTTTATGCGCCAACGTAACCCAATTTATCGATATAAGAACTTAGCATAA
>AWOL01S0125834.1:4645-17069 GCA_000715115.1 Nicotiana otophora | reverse complement strand
ATACATCTGTTTGATTGAAAATGAGCTTAGATTCATCAAATCTTCTTTGGTTATACCAGCCTCATCAATATATTGCTTAGCTTTAAAAACCTTTTGTATCATCCAACAAGCTTGCTTGGAAAATTTATCCCACAGCGAGTCTTCTCTCCCATAGTATATATGAATCCACTTCACCCATAAGATATCTTTCTTCTTGCTCAACTGCCACAATAGCTTACACATAGCCGCTTTGTTCCATAGGTGAATGTTCAGAAGATTTAGTCCTCCTGCACTCTTTGGTAGACATAGTTTATCCCAGGCTGGTAATGCCTTTTTGGAAGCCTCCACGCTTCCTGTCCATAGAAAGGTTCTTGTAACGACTCGACTTGTCGTTTTGAGAATTAACGTTTCGTTCAGCGACTTAAGGTCCTGATCAACTTCGTAACATGTATTATGACCTGCGCGTGTTGTCGAGTTTAGTTTTCGGAAGATTCAAAATATAATTGAAAGAACAATTCTTATTTTTGAAGTTTACATGAAAATAGTTGACCGGAGTTTGACTTTTGAGCAAACGACTCCGGAATGGGATTTTGATGGTGTCAATAGCTTCGTATAGTGATTTCAAACTTAGGCGTATGTACGGATTTGGATTTGAAAGTCCGTAGGACAATTCGACACATTTTGACGAAAGTTGAAAAATGAAAGATTTTTAGAAAGTTTGACCAGGAGTTGACTTTATTGATATCGGGGTCGAAATTCGATTTCGAAAATTGAAACATGTCCATTATGTCATTTATGACTTGTGTGCAAAATTTGGGATCATTCTTGATTTATTTGATATATTCGACACAAGTTATAGAATTTGGAAATTTCATAAACTCATAAGTTTGATTCGAGGTGCGATTCGTAGTTTCGATATTGTTTGATGTGATTTGAGGCTATGGCTAAGTTTGTGTCGTGTTTTAGGATTTGTTGGTATATTTGGTCAGGATCCTGGGGGCCTCGGGTGTGTTTCAGGTGTATTTCGGGTGTTATCAGATCATTTTGGACTACTTTGGATGCTGGTTTTCTGATATATAGTTTTGTTCTTTGCGTTCGCAAGGAGCCTCTCGCGTTCGTGAAGAAGGATGTGGCTTCTGGGATTTTGTTCTCCGCGTTCGCGAAGAAGGAATTCATGTTGTCCGTCACCCGACTTCGGAAGCTTATATCTTGCAATCTATATGGAATTTGGAGATGATTAAAAAATAAAAGTTGTAGCTCTTTGTATCTAGTTTTCAGAAAATCAAAATGTTTGACATTTGGAATTGTGTACAAAAAGTTATGATGGATAAACCCCAAGCTATCTGGGAAGAGTTTGGAAATCGCGAAGAAGAAATTTCTGTTGCACAGGGATGACTTTGGAAGCTTATATTTCGAAATATATAAGGAATTGGGAGATAAGAAAAACATGAAAATTGTAGCCCTTGATGGCTAGTTTTCAAAAATTTAAACCATTTATTATGTGGAGTTTTGTACAAAGAGTTATGACCATTATACTAGAGGCTGTCTGGGAAGAGTTTAAAAATAGTTGTTGAAGAATTTGTTCATCGCGAACGCAAGAGGAGGGTCGCGAACGCGAAGAACAAACTCCTGGGCAACAGAATATAGTCAAAAAATGAGACTTCCTCTTATTCTTCCATTTTTGGATGAAGAAAGCTCGGGTGAGGCAATTTTTCGAGAGTTTTTCAAGAAAAACATTGGGGTAAGAATTCCTAACTCGATTTTGGTTAAAATACATGAATCTATTATTGTTTTTATCATGAAATTAGTGAATTGGATTGAAAATGGTAGAAATTTTCTATACCTTAAATTGAGGATTTGGAGGTCAATCCGTTATCGAAATTTGATAAAATTGGTATGGTTGAACTCGTATAGGAATGGGTGTTCAGATTTCTTAAAAATTCTGTCGGGTTCCTAGAGACGGGCCCCGCATTGACTTTTTAGAATAAAATTTTAAGTCGATATTTTATTATCTAGAATTATTTTCGATAAATTTTAATGAAGTTGGACAATTAATTTGGATAGATTTGAGGTATCTGGAGGTCAATTCAAGCAAGAAGACTATTTTGGAATATCGATCTAACTTCAAAAAGATAAGTATCTTGCCTAACATTGAGTGGGGGAATTACCCCTTAGGCATTGAGTCGTATGTGCCATTTGTATAATGTGAAAGCCGCGTACGCGAGGTGATGAGTACGTACTCGGGATTATACGTGCAATTTTTGTTGGTATAATGTGAAAGCCGCGTTTGAATGATATTTATTTTGTAGAATTATATTCGAAAGATATTTATTTGAAGGAATTATTTTGAGTGATTTTATTTGAAAGAATTATATTCGAAAGATATTTATTTGAAATAATTATATTAGAAGATATTTATTCGAAGGATTTATATCCGCAAGACATTTATTTGGAGGAAGTATATTCGAGATATATTTAATTGAAAGGATTACATTCTAAAGATTATTTTTATTTGAAAAACTTATAGATAAAAGATGTATATTTTTAAGGACTTGATTAATTGGTTGTACTTGCCTTCATTACTCGTTTGAGAAATATTTATGGTGTTCTTGTTGCCTTGTTGTTTATATCACTAGTTGATTATTGTTGTTATAACTGTTATTTGTTTCTATTATTTTTGTATGCTATGTTGCACAAGTTATTAGACTAGTGAATGTCTTGATTGTACCTCGCCACTACTCCATCGAGGTTAGTCTTGATACTTACTGGGTACCGACTGTGGTGTACTCATACTACCCTTCTATACATTCTTGTGCAGAGCCAGGTATTGGAGATATCGGACTCGGGCAGAGTTAGTGTGTTGATCGCAAGGATTCAAGGTAGAGCTGCTCGGTCGTCGTAGTTCCTTGGAGCCTTTCTATTTTATTGTATTGTCAAATCTTATTCGAACAATATTGTATATTCGATTCTTGAGATCATTGTATGTATTCAGTTAGAGTTCGTGACTCAGTATTACCAGTCTTGGGAGATTGTTTGAATATTTTCGCTGTTGGTTTTGACACTTGTATATAAATAAAAAAATTAGCTTGAATTGTTATTATGATCGGCTTACTTAGTCTTAGAAACTAAGTGTCATCACGACGTCTGTGGTGGGATTTTTGGTCGTGGCAGTTCTGCAAATCCTCTCAATCAACACAATAATCTTCTTTGGTAATAGAAACAACTAAGACCAGTATATCTGAATTGAGAAAGAACAGACTTTATTAATTGTACTCTACCAGCATAAGAAATTAATCTTGAAGTCCAAGAATTATCCTACCAATCATTTTATCTATCAATGGTTGACATTGTATGACAGATAATCTTTTAGAGCTTAGTGGTACCACAAGATACTTAATTGGCAGTTCTCCTTTATTGATCCTTAATATATCCAATATTTGCTTCTACATATTGTTACTCACATCTCCAAAGTAGATCGAGCTCTTAAGGAGATTTGCGTTTAATCCAAAAGCTTGTGAGAGCAGTGTAAAGCAATCAAATAATAGATGCACTGATTGGACATCTCCTCTGCTAAACAAAAGCAAGTCATCTGCAAAACTCAGCTGCACAATTTTTATTTTGGCACACTTAGGATGATACCTGAATCCAGGCTCATGCTACAGTGTTTTCAGTAGTCGACTTAAGTACTCCATTACCAATACAAATAGATAAGGTGACATTGGGTCGCCTTGCCTAAGGCCTTTCTTAGCAGAAAAATGGGGACATGCACACCATTTATCACTATAGAGTAGGATACTGATTTAATAAAGTACATAATCCATTTTACAAAAATTTCAGGAAACTGTAAACTGGTTAGAATCTGCTCCAAGTAGACCCATTCTACAGAGTCATATGCTTTTTGCAGATCCACCTTTAGCATGCATCTTGGTGATATTCCCTTTCTATTGTATCCTTTAATAAGTTCATGACTAAGTATTATATTATCAGATATAATCCTTCCAAGAATAAGCGCAACTTGACTGCCATCTATAAGGATATCAATGATCCCACCCATCCTACTAGTAATAATCTTTGAGATGGTTTTATATAAGACAGTACGACATGATATTGGTCTGTATTCTTTAATTGAAACTGGATGTTATACCTTGGGTATTAAAGTCACAGAAGTACAGTTCACAGGCTGAAACATAGCAGTGCTCTGAAAGAATCCCATCACAGCTTCAGTAATATCATCTCCTATTACATTCCAAGTCTTTTTAAAGAATATAGCATTATAGCCATCAATCCCTGGTGCCTTCTGATCATCAATCCCATTCAATGATGCTTCTATGTCATTTCTCGTAACTAGCTCAATTAGCTTTAGTTGTTGTTATCTTCTTAGTATATTACCCATCTGCATGACTTCATGTCTGACACAAGGAAGTTGTCTTGCAGATGATCCTAAGAGTTGTTTATAGAACTCTATAATTTCAGCTTCAATTGAGTCCTTATTCTGCAATATATCTCCATCAGTTGTGACTAGATTCCTGATATGATTTTGCTCAATCATGTTGTTTAGAAAAGCATGAAAATAAGAAGTGTTAGAATCTCCTAACTTAAACCATTGGACTCTAGCCTTCTGCCTCGCCACATTCTCCTCAATTAGACTCCAATTTTCCTGTTCCAGTTTTAACACTTTTTCCTCTTCAAACATAATTTATGATTAGGTATTTGTCTCATTTGGCTCTGTAGAACTTGTAATTTTTCTTTTGTCTTCTTAACTCTATCTGATATTCTAGCAAATTCCTTTTTGGTTAATTTTTTCAATTAAACTTTCATCTTCTGCAATTTCTTCCACACCTTAACCATTGGAATTGAGTTTTCAGGTCTCGACCATGTTGTCTCCACTATTGCCATGAATTTTGGATGATCGACCAAGTAATTATAGAACTTAAATGGCCTGGCAACCTGTTTTGTCCTATCCTCTAGTGTAACACTTAGAGGAGAATGATTAGAGAACAACGGATCAAGTTAGAGCTTCCAAATGAGTCCATTTTTGTACCCAAATAGGGTTAACCAATGCCATATCAATCCTTCTATACACACGATTTTTAGTACAGGTAAATGTCCTCCCTACAACTTTTATTTCCATCACGCCTGTAACTTGTAAGAAGTCTTAAAATCTGTAATTTCAGCTTCCTGAATTGATGTACCATTTACTCTATCCTCCACAAATAAGACAACATTAAAATCTCCCATAAGTAACCAATGATCACTCATTATTTGAGTTGTACAATGCAACTCTTCCGATAATACTTTCCTATCTTAAATGGTGTGTAATCCATACACAGTAGTGAAATAGAACTCCATTTGCAAGGAATACACCTTCACGAGCCCATGCATAAATTATTCATGAGTTCTTAATATAGTTCCTCCTCTACTACTTTGTGTTATATCTATAGCCCCAACAGAATTATGCATTTTCTTATTAACTTTTCCCACCAAAGGACTAAAATTATTTGTCACCCCAACAACATCTATCTTGCAAGGTACTGAAGTCCTTGCTATTTCATTTCTTCTTACCTTCTGCCAATCATCCTCTTTAGTTATATATCTTCTCTATATTATTATTAGTATTAGTGATGGCTACAGTGGAATCAACAACAACACTTTGTTTTCCATTCTTTTCCTTCACCTGCTCCTTAGGTTGAATTTGTTCCATTGACACACTATCATGCTTTTGAGTTTTTTGCCAGATTGGTTTAATCATTTTAGGCTTAGTTTGCTTCCCTTTGTCGCTATTAGTCTTGTGTTTTGCCTCGGGCCCAATCCAACATGTATGTCCTATCTGCAAACTCTGGAAAATATATTAGTTTCCAATCATATTCTATTGCTTGTTCAAAGAACTTGCCCTTTGGGTCCTATACTTTTATGCTAACTGGAAGTTCGCGAGTGACATCCATTTCCACCAATATTCTGGCATAGGATATTCTGTCGATACTAGAAGTACACTCGACTGCATAGACATGGCATCCTAATACGCTTCCTATACGACTCAATGTAACAGTACCTTAACAATTCAAAGGTAAATTTGGCAATCTAATCCAAAGGGGAATAGTCCTTAACACTTCTTCATTGAAGTTAAACTCTGGACTCCAGGCTCGTACGATGATAGGTCTGTTATTTATGGTGTATGGGCCAGAAAATATAACAACATCATGATCCTCTAAACTATTGAATAACACCATAAAATAACCTTCATTATGATAGTAAATTTTTGGCTTAGAAGTGAAATTCCAAGTTGCAACAATAAACCTCTCCAAAGCACCTATAGTTGGAGAATCACCTACCACATAGAGAATGGCTGCCTTCTTCCACTTCAGAGTCTCTTGTTCGATTTCATTTTTCTGTTATTGCGCGACCCGCTCCCCATCAATGATCACCGGTTCCAGGTAGCTCAGATTCATTCCCCTAGCTGCAAGTTTACTTCCAGCAAATAGCTCAGCCCATGATTTACCCGCTCCCTCTACATGGATTGCTTCTTCTTTTCTTTGAACTTCATTCTCGGTACTTTTGTTCAATTGATCCTTATTGGTATCAGTCGTAAAGTTGAGCTCCTTTAATCCAGCAGGCATGGCCACTTACACACTACCACTAGCTGTTTTAGTTGAATTCAGACATGGATGGTGAATTATCGCTGGACTTCCTCCGCTGATCTCTGTCGGATTGGCTGTAATTAAACCATGCTTCTGTTTTTGAATTGAGTTTACTTCGATTAATTGCGTAGGTGTGGTTGTATGTTTGAACCCTAATTTCCCTCCATTACCCACTACACTCTTCTGCTCCATCACTATAGCCTTGTTTACAACCTTAACAGGTCTTCCTCTAGGCATTTCCTGCGACTGCGCAAGATAGTAAAAATTGACATTCATTTACTTGTTCAATTAAACTATATACTATTCAAATTAACAAATGCATATTTCAATAATAATATTTCAATTATTTCAATGTTTATCTTCCGTTTCAATTAATACTTTAACATTGTTAATGTCACAACCCCAATTCACCCTCCATAGGATGTCGTGATGACACCTAGTGTCAAAAACTAGGTAAGCCTAACAAATTGCGGAATAATATAATAAGAGTCTGAAACTCAAACCTCAGTAGTTGTAATAAATGAAAATTGCAAGTCAAAGAACTACAATTCCCCAAAATACGGTAGAAACAAGTCACAAGCTTCTAAGAGAAATACTGATGTCTTTATACATTAGAGTCAACTAAAATAAGAAATACAACATGATAAGGATAGAGGGGGACTCTGAGGTCTGCGGACGCTGGCAGATGTACCTTGAAGTCTCCGCACACAGGTAGCTCACTGATATATGGGCTGGTAAGAAGTACCTGGATCTACACAAAAAGATGTGCAGAAGCGTAGTATGAGTACACCACAATGGTACCCAGTTAGTGCACCTAACCTCGGTAAAGTAGTGATGAGGTCAGGTCAGGCCCTATTGGAAATAATAGAAAAGTAAGACAGAGGATATAATAATATAACGAAATGACTGAGAAATGAACAACGCATCAAATATAGGTAAACAACAGGCGCGCTCCCGATGTACCGCCTCGTAGTCCCAAAAGTAAATATGCAGTACAGGGAGATCTCCCGAGGAACCGCCTCGTAGTCCCAAAAGTAAATATGCAGTACAGGGGGATCTCCCGAGATAATACCTCGTAGTCCCAAAAGTAAATATGTAGTACTGGGGGATCTCCCGAGAAACCGCCTCGTAGTCTCAAAAGTAAATATGCAGTACAGGGGGGTCTCCCGAGGAACCACCTTGTAGTCCCAAAGTAAATATGCAACATATATACGAAGGAAACAACGAATTTACAGCAAGAAATCTCACAGTTAAGGATTTAAATCAAATCAAATAAGTAGGTAATTCAGCTAAGCATGTTGCACATATTGCAATAAGAGTTGGGGTACGTAGACATGTGATACTATACTAAACATGATCACTACATATACTAGAGCAACTCAGTTAAAGCATTTAAAAGAAGACTACTCAGCAAGAACCAATATTTCCAAATTTAGCCCGTGTACGCACTCGTCACCTCGCATACACGGCACTCACATATCACAAAAATGTTACAACGGTATCAAATCCTAAGGGGATTTCCCCCACACAGGATTAGACATGCCACTTACCTCAAGCCAAATTCAATCAGTCAATAAGAATGCCTTTCCCTCGATTTTCCGACTCCGATCGGCTTGAATCTAGTCACAATTAATTTGATTCAATCAAGACAAATTATAGAAATTAATTCCATATAAAAATACAGATTTTTACACAAAACTCGAAATTTAACTCAAAAATTGCCGGTGGGGCCCACGTCTCGGAACCCGACAAAAGCTACAAAATATGAACGTCCATTCAACCACGAGTCTAGCCATACAAATTTTTACCAAATTTCCACATCATCTCGACCCTCAAATCTTCAATTTAAACCAAGAGGGTTTTCTAAATCTTCCAACTTAATTCACCAATTAAATGTTAAAAACAATCATGAATTCGGGTAATTTGACCAAAATTGAGTTAAGAACACTTACCCCTTTGTTTTTCTTGAAAATCTCCCGAAAATCACCTCTTCCCGAGCTCCAAATCGCTAAAAAGTTATGTCTAGGCATTCCTTCTTCGCGAATGCGACCCTTGCCTTGTGTTCGCGAAGCACAAAAATGTGCTGCCCAAACTTTCCTCTTCGCGAACGCGAGGGTCCTCTTCGCGAACGCGAGGGTCCTCTCATGAACGCGATGACCAGGGATCCCAGGACTTCGCGAATGCGACGCCTCACTCGCGAACGCGTAGGTCAACGCGTGAAGTCCACCCCAGGCCTCACTCTTCTTCGCGAACGCGTCTCCTCTCTCGCGTTCGCGATGCACACTAGCCCTCACCCTTCGCGAACGCGTCCATTGCTTCGCCAACACGAAGAACTAATCTTCGCCTTTCTCCAATTGTTCTTCGGGAACGCGTGACCCCCACCGCGAACGTGAAGAAGGAAACCAGACACCAGACATCTGCAGCTCCAACCATCTTCCAAGTCCAAAATTCATCTGTAAACCATCCGAAACTCACCCGAGGCCCCCGGTACCTCAACCAATTACACCAACAAGTCCTAAAACATCATACTAGCTTAGGCAAAACCTCAAATCACATCAAACAATGCTAAAATCACGAATCATACCCCAATTCGAGCCTAATGGAACTAGGAAATTCCAACTTCTACATTCAACGCCGAAACCTATCAAATCAAGTCTGATTGACCTCAAATTTTGCACACAAGTCATAAATGACATAACTGAGGTATTCCAATTTTTTTCAGAATCGGATTCCGGCCCCGATATTAAAAAGTCAACTCCCCAGTCAAACTTTCAAACTTAAATTTCTATTTTAGTCATTTCAATCCTAATTTAACTATGGACTTCCAAATAATTTTTCGGACGCGCTCCTAAGTTCAAAATCATCATACGGAGCTATTGGAACCATAAAAATTCCATTTCGAGGTTGTTTACACATAAGCCAACATCCGGTCAGCCTTTTCAACTTAGGTTTTTATTTTGGAGAATAAGTGTCTCAATTCATTTCAAAACCTCATCGGATCTGAACCAATTACCTCGACAAGTCTCATAACAACTGTAAATCACAAATTGACCAGAAAATGGATAAACGGGATTGTAATGCTCAAAACGACCGGCCGGGTCGTTAAATTCTCCCTATCTTAAACAAGCATTCGCCCTCGAACGAGTTTAGAATTATACCTGGAGCCTCAAATAGGTGTGGATATTTTCTCCACATCTCCCGCTCAATATCCCAGGTAGCTTCTTCGACTGGCTGGCCTTTCTACTGCACTTTCACTGAAGCTATGTTCTTTGATCTCAACTTTTGAACCTGCAGGTCTAAAATGATCACCAACTCCACATCATACGTCAAATTACTATCCAACTGTACTGTACTGAAATCCAAAACATGAGACGGATCCTCGACATACTTCCGGAGCATCGATACATGAAACACTGGATGAACACTCGATAGACTAGGCGGAAACGCAAGTTTATAAGCCACCTCTCCAATCTTCTTAAGTATTTCAAAAGGCCCAATATACCTAGGACTCAACTTGTCCTTTTTTCCGAATCTCAACATACCTTTCATGGGTGAAACCTTGAGTAGAACCTTCTCCCCAACCATGTAAGCAACATCACGGACCTTCCGGTCGGCATAACTCTTCTGTCTAAACTGCGTCGTGCAAAGTCAATCCTGAATTAATTTAACATTTTCCAAAGCATCCCTACACCAAATCAGTACCCAATAGCCTAGAATCACCCGGCTCAAACCAACCCACCGGATACCGAAACCATATCCTATATAAAGCCTCATACGGAGCCATCTGAATGCTCGTTTGGTAGCTATTATTGTAAGCAAATTCTGCAAGTGGAAGAACTGATCCCAAGAGCCCCCAAAATCAATGACACAAGCGCGTAGCATATCCTCCAATATCTGAGGGTGAAATGTTGTACTCAACCGAACCTGTGTACCTAATTTCCGATGCATTGCTCTCCAAAATTGTGATGTAAACTGCGTGCCCCAATCCAAAATGATGGACACTGGCACACTGTGTAGGCGAACAATCTCGCTAATATAAATCTCAATCAACCACTCCGAAGAATAAGTAGTACCAACTGGAATAAAATGTGCGGACTTGGTTAACCGATCTACGATCACCCAAACAACATCAAACTTACTCAAAGTCCGTGGAAGCCCAACTTCAAAGTCCTTGGTAATACGCTCCCACTTTCACTCTAGAATTTCAAGTCTATGAAATAATCCGTCCGGTCTCTGATGCTCGTAATTCACCTGTTGACAATTAAAACACCAAGCTACAAACCTAACTATATCTTTCTTCATTCGCCTCCACCAATAGTGCTGCCTCAAATCCTGATACATCTTCACGGCACCTGGATGAATGGAGTACCGCGAACTGTGAGTCTCCTGGAGAATCAACTCATGCAAACCATCTATATTAGCCACACATAGCCTGCCCTGCATCTGTAATACACCATCATCCCCAATAGTGACTTCCTTGGCATCACCTTGTTGAACTGTGTCCTTAAGGACAAGCAGATGGGGGTCATCATACTGACGTTCTCTGATATGATCATAGAGAGAAGACTGAGAAACCACACAAGCCAGAACTCGGCTCGGAAATATCCAATCTGACAAACTGGTTGGCCAAGGCCTGAACATTCAAGGCTAAAGACCTCTCTGCTACCGGCAAGTATGTTAAGCTGCCCAAACTCTCTGTTTTACGACTCAAGGCATCGGCCACCACATTGGGTTTTCCGGGATGATAAAGAATGGTGATATCATAATCCTTAAGCAACTCTAACCACCTCCGCTTCCACGAGTACAAATCCTTCTGTTTAAACAAATGTTGTAGTCTCTTATGATCGGTGTAGACATCATAATGGAAACCGTACAAACAATGCCCCAAAATCTTCAAGGCATGAACAATAACTGCTAACTCAAGGTCGTGGACCAGATAATTCTTCTCATGTACCTTTAACTGTCTGGACGCATAGGCAATCACCCTACCGTCTTACATCAATATTGCACCGAGACCAATACGCGACGCATCGCAATACACAGTATAATACCCTGAACATGTAGGTAATACTAAAATTGGGGTTGTAGTCAAAGCTGTCTTTAGCTTTTGAAAGCTCTCCTCACATTCCTCGGTCCACCTGAACATAGCACCCTTCTGGTTAATTTGGTCATAGGTGCAGCAATAGAAGAGAAACCCTCTACAAATCAGCGATAATACCCCGCCAAGCCAAGAAAACTCCAGATCTCAGTAGCTGATGACGGTCTAGGCCAACTCTGCACTACTTTAGTTTTCTTCGGATCTACCTGGATCCCCTCGCACGAAACTATATGACCCAAAAATCTCACTGAATCAAGCCAGAATTCACACTTTGAAAATTTTGCATATAACTTCTTTTCTCTCAAAGTCTGAAGCACAGTCCTCAGGTGCTGCTCATGATCCTCCTGACTCCGGGAGTACACCAGAATGTCGTCAATAAACACAATGAAGAATAAGTCAAGATAGGGTTGAAATACACAGTTCATCAAATGCATAAATGATATTGGGGCTTTTTTCAGCCCAAAAGATATTACAAGGAACTTGTAATGACCATACCGAGTCCTAAAAGCAGTCTTCGGGATGTCTGGCTACCGAATCTTCAGATGGTGATAGCCTGAATGCATGTCAATTTTAGAGAATACCGTGGCACCCTGAAGCTGATCAAATAGGTCATCAATACGAGATAATGGATCCGCATTGCACCTTGTTCTTCACTGTAACCTTATTCAACTGGCGGTAATCAATACAAAGGAGCACCCCAAGGCGATACACT
>AWOL01S0125805.1:23738-64249 GCA_000715115.1 Nicotiana otophora | reverse complement strand
ATGGCGAATGGGACGAATGCCCTCTTTTATAATTCTGCCCAGGCAGCCTCGATCCACAGCCTCGATCCAGAACCTCGATCCTCAGCCTCTATTCACAGCCTCGATCCTCAGCCTCGATCCTCAGCCTCGATCCTCGGCCTCGATCCTCGATCCACAGCCTTGATCCATAGCCTCGATTCACAGCCTCGATCCACAGCCTCGATCCTCGATCCTCGACCTCGATCCTCGAACTCGATCCTTGGCCTCGATCCTCGGCCTCGATCCTCGGCCTCGATCCTCAGCCTCGATCTTGGGAGCTCGATTTTGGGTTTCTATCTTGGGCCTCAATTTTGAACCTCTATTTTGGGTTAGAATTTCCAGCAGAAAGGAAAAATTGCAGCAGCTGTTTTAAGTCCAACTTTTGATTCGTTAACCATCCGAAACTAACCCGAGGCCCTCGGGACCTCAACCAAATATACCAACAATTCCTCAAATATCATACGAACTTATTTGAAACCTCAAATCACATAAAACGGCGCTAAAACCACGAATTATGCTCCCATTCAAGCTTAATGAAACTTAAAATTTCCAACTTCTATATTCGATGTCGAAACCTATCAAATCAATTCCGATTGACCTCAAATTTTACACACAAGTCATAAATGATATAACGGAGCTATAAAAATTTTTGAAACTGGATCCCGACTCCGGTATCAAAAAGTCAACTCCTCGGTCAAACTTCCAAACTTAAATTCTTGTTTTTAGCCATTTCAAGCCTAATTTAACTATGGACTTCCAAATAAAATTCTGAACACGCTCCTAAATCAAAAATCACCATACGGAGCTATTGGAATCATCAAAATTCTATTCCGGGGTCGTTTTCATATAATTAGACATCTGGTCACTATTTAAACTTAAACATTTTGATTTTTCATCAAAAATTCATATCTCGGGCTAGGGACCTCGAAATTTGATTCCGGGCATACTCCCAAGTCCCAAATCACGATAAGGACCTACCAAAACTGTCAAAATATTGATCCGAGTCTGTTTGCTCATAATATTGATCAAAGTCTAACTTGGCTTTTTAAAGCCAACTTAAGGAACCAAGTGTTCTGATTTCAATCCAAACACTTTCAAATCCCGAACCAACCATCCCTACAAGTCATAAATCATTTAAAGCACATACGGAAAGTTTTATTTAGGGAAACGAGATTCTAAAAGTCAAAATGACCTGTTGGATCGTTACAAGAGTTTTTTTTTCTGGATTCTCTGGTGCATTTTTCAAAGAACTATTCCGCTCTACCAGAGTTCATTCTTTGCAATATAGTCTTGAAAGCTTGCTACTGTTCACGATTTAGCTTTAATTATGCATTAACATTTTCCTAAGGCACTTATATGGCTTTTTCTTCAATAATATTTAGCATTCAGATGCAATATTATCATCTCAGTCCTGTTCAAGTTTAGATAAATCATATCGTTTAGCACTTTTACCCATGCTCTCTAGAAAATAATTAATACTCTTTACCGTACATTGCAGTTGAGTATTAGATGAGCTATTATGTATCCTTTAAATTGTCTGATATATCTTCATAATAAGCATCCCACAGTTTTCTAATATCGTTTGAATTACAGTGCAGTCAAATTTCGGAGAGCTGATGATATTTTGAAGAGAACTACGCCGTGTACGTAATCAAGAATGATGTTTCAAATTCTAATAATGCTCTTTTTTGTTAGCTTCCTTAAATGTCTTACTCTTTCATTAATAGTGAGCAAGTCTTTAAACGAATATGATCCTCCAACATGATACAACAATGATCTCAAATAGTACCTTTCACCTTCTCTAAGGTTTGTTACATATTCCAAGAAAAGAGAATAAATAATTAAAATTTCAAAAGATGCTAAAAACTTTTGAGTGCAAATATTAAATTCCTTACCCATAGCAATTCAACCAATTACAATTTTTTTCCCTTTTTCTCCATGTCTTGGGCTGAGGATTCCAGACATAATACTTTTGGGAATTATTTGTATCGATATATTTGTGCTTCCTCGTTTGTTAATCATGTGCTCAATTAATCAATGAACATAATTCGATGAAAATTGTCCGATACTATAACAATTTACAAATTTAGTTTTTTCAGTAATACACCAATGAAATATATTTTGTCAATATTTGTACATTGTATATCTTTTGTTAAAGTTATAAAATCAACTAATTTTCTCAAAATTTGGACAACCGGTACAAATGAAAGAATAATAAGGCAAATCATTGGTAAAAATATGAATATCAAATAAAAGGAGGCAATATGGCATCAATTTACATAGAGAATCTCGATTTTACTCTCCTTCATTTCTTCTTCAAAAGGTAAAACCTATAATTATTAATTAATTAAAAACTATTTATGAAATAATTAATAAGATCCTTTTCATGAAACTTAAGATATTTATGTTAGGAAAATACTCTAGTTGTCAAGTGCCGAGAAGAACAATTAAGCGTTTTCACCTAACATNGACATAATACTTTGGGAATTATTTGTGTCGATATATTTGTGCTTCCTCGTTTGTTGAGCATGTGCTCAATTAATCAATGAACATAATTCGATGAAAATTGTCCGATACTATAACAATTTACAAATTTAGTTTTTTCAGTAATACACCAATGAAATATATTTTGTCAATATTTGTACATTGTATATCTTTTGTTAAAGTTATAAAATCAACTAATTTTCTCAAAATTTGGACAACCGGTACAAATGAAAGAATAATAAGGCAAATCATTGGTAAAAATATGAATATCAAATAAAAGGAGGCAATATGGCATCAATTTACATAGAGAATCTCGATTTTACTCTCCTTCATTTCTTCTTCAAAAGGTAAAACCTATAATTATTAATTAATTAAAAACTATTTATGAAATAATTAATAAGATCCTTTTCATGAAACTTAAGATATTTATGTTAGGAAAATACTCTAGTTGTCAAGTGCCGAGAAGAACAATTAAGCGTTTTCACCTAACATTATGTAAACTAAAGAGAATAATCATTTGAAGGATGCATATGATAACTCTTCGTTGATGTTCATACAGAAATAGGATTATATCCAATATCATGCATAATGGCGTGTGTTAAGTCCGTACCCTACCAGAAGTCGTTATCCTAACACGTACTATTTTTCAATTATATCCTTTCCTTATGAATTATAGCGTTCAATATTTTAAGGATATTTTTGTCAACCAACATTATATTCGTACTTTTATAATAATATAAATAGATAGATAGATAAATATAGATATAGATTAGAACCAAATAAAACCAATTAACTCAGGTTTTTATAGGTTCGGGTTTTGTCAGTGTTTCGGTTATTTCGATTTTTTTGTCTGTTTTTTTCCCTTAAATATGAGACACTTGCCAAACACATAACCCGCCAACTATATTGTAAAACAACACTATCAAATCAATTATTCTTTAAGAATATTAACTGTTTATCAGGATATATTAATAATATATAATTGAATTAAATAGTGATGAGTAATTTTACTCAATTAAAGACAAGTTATTTTTAACATGAAATATATTCTTGAACTTGGCAAAATAAAATTACCATCAAACTAGAATGTACAGGCAAAGAACTTGATTATTATAATGGCAAAGAAAGAGTTCAAACGATTAAATATCTACCATAAAATTTTAAAAACTTTATACACACACATACATATATATACTAGTCTTGGGATACTCGCGTTGCGCGTGTACCCTATCTTTATAAATATATATTTTTGAAAAATTACATAAATAATATATTAACAAATTATGTTTGAGTTATACAAAAAAGTTAAAGAAAAAATATGAGTTTCTAAAAATGATGATTATTGATCATATTTAGTTAACTTAACAAATAAAGAAACATTGATAATAGAACTCCTCAATCAACTTAGTTAATATTTCAACTTAAGTTTTGTTCCAACTTTATAATTTTATTACTGCAATTTCACATATTGTTGTGCTTCCTTTTTACTTTCATCAAGAACACATAAACTCTAGAAAATTTAAGAGGGTTTTTTCTGAAATCTTTTTGAAAAGTATATATTATTAAGTTTATTTTAGAAAACACAAAGAAAGTCAGTTAACTGACAATTGTTTTTCACAAGCAAATGTAAATTATCTATTTCTTTAATCAATAAAAAGTACTACAGGAATTATAGAATAATACCCAAGAAAAAGAAATGAATTTTAAGGATTTGGCCGAACAGGCTCTATGTTGGTGAGACAAGGGGTTCCGAACATTATCAAGGAGATTAAAATCTTATATTCTATGGAAAAATCTATTATATAGCATTAAGGTGCAGATCTAGACGACATATTTTAGATCCGTATCAATTATTATTGATATCCATATTCCGAGATTATAAATTCTCAGTGATATCCATATTCCTAGCATCTCCGATAATGAAGCCAGTTTCATCGATCTTTTCTGTAGTTTTGAGTCATGCTCTCTATCAATTGTACCTTGTTATATCTTTATATACGATTGCTTTTTAGTAAATATTTAACTCTTATTTTTCAAATTTGATGTCATTTTTTCTTCGTTAGAATCTTTTTGCAAAATAATAAATTGCACGTTCACAGAAAATAAACATGCTAAACACTGATATTTCTCATGTAATATACATAATAAAGTTTATAATATAAATATAGTACTTATAAAAAAATATAAGAATATCATTCAACTTGGCTTGTAATTACGGACTTGAATTGATAGCTATGTGGAAACCACAAGAACATTTGTAACTACAAGAATCTTGAAGTCATTTATTATCACAAAATTGCCCGAACAATCTAAGAGTTAGAAAGTTTACCTCAAATTGTTTTCCTTTTTTTAACTACAGTAAATTTGACCTCTTTATTAGGATATTAAATAATAGATCTCCTAGTTATTGTCTTTTTTTTAACCTACGAAAAATTTGACGTTGCACTCTTTGTTATTATTAAGGATACTAATTAAAGGATTTTCTTACTTCTTCTCTTCTTGTTAATTGTTTTTATGTTACGACTAATGTTGGTCCAAAGAGGACTTTCTACATATTTAAGTAATCATTTTTAATTGCTTTTAATGAATTTTAAAGTCCTACGAAATAGGATTTCATACATAAATGAAAAGAGGCCCTTTTTCGTACTTTTAGAGTATACGCAACTATGTATCTATCCCATGTGAAATTATAATGTGTCATTTTAAAAATATTTGTTAAATTTGATGTTGAGTAACAGAGTATAGTAATTGTAGAAGTTAGGCTATTTATATCTAATTATCTTATTTATTAGAATATATATTTACATTTTGATACATGAATTTTATAGAAGGGGCATTTGGTTAAAGGATAATGGATACTCTATTGTATACCCGAGAATCAATCATAATTTTTCACGTAAAGTGCTTTTCTATTTCTTTTTACTAAGATAATTAAATTATGCAAAGTTAATGGGAATTATACATTCGATAATAAATCTAGAATTAAGAATAAGAAAAATCGAAGAAGTGCCAGTCGACTTTATCGACTTCCGTTATATTTTTTACTTTGTCTTTCTCTAATTTGTTTTACTAAGATAAAATTAATTGGTTATAGTTATGCGCCAGAGAGTAATTGAAATATACAATAAGTAATAACTACTTTTAGTGTATTCTGTGTTGCTTTTACAAATTATTATGTTAAATAATTCAAAAAAGAATATTCTTTGCACAAATACATAAGAAAGAATTTAATGCATGAAATTTTGTTTACAAATAAAAGACATTCAATGTCAAACAAATTGATAGTTTTGTTATTATATATCCTTGTTTGAGTTAGAAATTGATAAGTTAACAACTTTTTTTGGGTCTTAGTTTAATAACAAACTTAGAATATCAAAATAGGAATTTGAAAGTGCATGTCTTGATCGTGCATAATCATTTTAAATCGTAAATATTGACTACCATATTTGTAATTAGAAATATACTACATTTGAATTTCTAAATATGAGAACTTTTTACCTGTTTCAAATAAGGAACAAAACTATTAACCATATTTTAGTTAAAATTAAAGTCCTAAGTATTTAGGTTATAATTAAATGACTATTCCTAAATATTAGAGAATTAATTAAATGATCATTCCTAAATATTAGGAGATTAATATAAATGACTGTTTTGTCTAGTGTGAGCTCTATTTTTAAAGGGTAAAAAAGGCAAACAAATTTTTTTAAATGCATTGAGGTAATTTAGGTATTTCTAGCAATTAAATTACGGTAATTAATTTTTCATCACAAATTAGTGGTTATTATTTTTTCCAAAAATAATTACTATTTCAAAACCTAATGCCGTATTAAATATTTAGAATAGAAATAAACGAATTTAACCAAGCTTCTTAAAAAATACTTATGATTTAAATTTTAAAAACAACAAATAAATCATATGAAAAGAAAATAAAGAGGCAAAATTGGTCTTTATGATTAAACAATGACAAGGAACAAAAATATTACACAAAATCGTGAAGTTTCCTTGTTAGAAACCAACAAAAACTTTTCTCCTACTTTTTTGTATTATTTTATTGTCTTAATATTTTGTATCCTTATTAGGAGAAGATACACACTAACGTATATTAGAAAAAACTTCCTTGATTTATAACTCCTAAATATTAGAAAAGTTTTTAATTTTACAATTTTATCCAATGCAAAAAATATTTTAAAAGGGTAAAAAAAAAAAGCGAACGGCATTTCACCAAGGGACTTCGTGATTTAGAATCAATTTGGCTCTTTTTTGGGGTTTCTTTTGCTTAAAACTAAAACCAAATTAAATTTGGTCGATTTTTAAAATACAAAACCAAAATCAAATTGTTGGCAAAACTTTGTTGGATTCAAATTGAATAAAATAATTTGAACTATATTTTAAATATATTAGTCCAAGTAAATATTATGGGCTAATATAATTGAATTAATTATATATATGAGTTAGATATATAAGTTCGAATTCATTGGGCTAGCCCGCTAAATTGGCTTATAAGTGAGAAGTTCACTTCATTAAGCTCAAGATATCATCTTCCTAGAGGCCAGTTTGGTTCCACGTGTCAAATGAAATGGCACGCCAAGAAGAGCCAATAGGATCATGCCACGAGTAAAAATGGCAAGACATGCCAAGTCAAATTAAAAGGCCAATGAAACATCGCCACATGTACAAATGATATATTCTGGCCAATCAAATGCGACATTGTCATTGCTTCAATCCGATTCATCAGTGATTCAAGCCAACCAATCAAATTAAAGAATAAGAGGTTGTCTTCATCACAACTCTTTTCTCCCACAATTATAAATAGGGGTCTTTGTAACTCAGAAAAGATACCAGAAAATATAATAGGAAGCAAGAGAGAGCTCGTGGATCAAACGCCGCAAATTTCGCTACAAGCTTCAAGTTTCAAGCAATCAAGTTCAAGTTCAAGAAATCCAGCTCAAGATCAAGAAATCAAGTTCAAGATCAAGAACGAAATCAAATATAAGGTGTTCAAGATGAAAATTACTTGTTCTTAACATAATTACCGTTCGTGGCGATAATCAAGGCGTTTGTGGCGATAGATCGAATTCAAATTTAGGTTCAAGCTCAAAGGCTATCACGACCCCAATTTACCCACCCGAGGATGTCGTGATGGCACCTAGTCTCTAAGACTAGGTAAGCCTGACATGCATATATAAATAGCGGAAATAATAATAAAACTTCAAATTTAAAATACTATCATAATAAAACTCAACAATACCGCTGACAATAATTCCCAAAATCTGGCGAGACTGAGCTATAAGCTCTACACAAATATACTGTAACATCCCTAATACTTCACTGTCTAAATAAAGAGTAAGCAGTAGAAAAATAAGGACAAAGGATGACTCAGAGGCCAGCGAACACCGAGCAGGTATACTTTAAAGTCTCCCAACTGAATGCTCTACTCACTGGTGCCTAGCCTGGGTCGAGATACCTCGATCTGAACAAAAATATATAAAAGAGTAGTATAAGTACACCACAACGGTATTCAGTAAGTATCAAGCCTAACCTCGGTAGAGTAGTGACGAGGTCAGGTCAAGACACCTACTAGGATAAGAAAAGAAACTAAGCAAGTATAGTATAGTGTAATAATGAAAACGAGGAAAATGAGGCAATAAAGCAATACTACAAGATAAGCTACAACTGAATTTAAAGCAATAAAGGCAACCAGGAAGGAACACATAATAAGAATATCAAGAAAAACATACGGACAAATACAAGTAAGGTAAATGAGAGATAACAACAAGAATCACAACCGAGGTACCGCCTCGTAATCTCATTTCACAATCACAATTACAATCTTTCCTTATACCGCCGAGCCTTACATTTAGATAGTTTTGAAAATATTTTTTTTCGAAATAGCTACATGCACTTTAGCCTACCTTATGTCACTGCGTGACTTGAAAATCCCCTTCAAAATCGTCCAAAATCAAGCTCTACAACTAAAAATATGAAATTCATACTCTAACCCTCGATTTGGAATTTTAATATCTGCTGCCCAGTGTTTACTCTACGCGATCGCAGAAGAGCACTTGTGATCGCAAAAAAGCACTCACGATCGCGGAGAACAAACTCTACCAGCTCACAAAAGCCCCTAGGCGATCGCGTTACTACAGATGTGAACGTGATGGCAAAACATCCCTAGTCTTCGCAATCACGGACTTCTCCACGCGAACGCGATGAATAACTCGTGCCATCACACAACCCCTCCTTCTTCTATGCGAACGCGGTCCCTCACACGCATTTGCGATGCACAATCACCCAACCTTCCGCGAATGCAGCTAATCCTTCGCGAATGCAAAGAGCAAAAATTATCTGCCAGCAAAGACCCTATGCGATCACGACCTATTTTTCACGATCGCGAAGAAGGAAACCAGAAGCTCTGAAACCAACAATTCCAACACATGAACACACGGTCCGAACTCAATCCAAAATACAACCGGGGCCCCTGGGACCGTGTTGGAACATACCATCAAGTCCTATAACACAATATGAACTCGCTTGAAGCCCTAAATCACATCAAACAACACCAAAATCATGAACCACACATCGATTCAAGCCTAATGAACTAATGAACTTTCAACATCTAAAACTAATACTGAATCATATCAACCCAACTCCGAATGATCTCAAATTTTGTGCACAATTCATACATGACACAACGGACCTATTCTAACTTCTGGAACCGAAATTTGGACTCGATATTAATAAAGTCAACTCTAGGTCAAACTTCTCAACCTTTCAAACCTTCAACTTTGCAACTTTTGCCAATTCAAGCCAAAACAACCTACAGACCTCCAAATCAATATTCGAACATACACCTAAGTCCAAAGTCACCTTATGAAGCGATCAGAACCATCAAAATTTCATTCTGGAGTCATGTACACAAAAGTCAAACTCCGGGCAACTCTTTCAACTTAAGCTTACAACTTTGAGACTAAATGTTACACCCTATTTTGCATGATTCAAAACAAGATTCAACTTGTGGTTTCCATATTGATGATAAAAGAGATTCGCCACCTAATATTTAAAGGTATACTAGGGTACCTATTTAATTACTAAGGTCATTTCTTTATTAGTCTGCTAACCGGTGAGATTTTGGGTAAGGGTTCTTGTTCTTCTAAGGGGAAGGTATTAGGCACCCCTTAAAATCTACCTGAGGTAGCTCCATAGGACTTAGACTAGGTTTAAGAGATTAGTTGTTTATACCCTGCTTAATTGGTGTTAGAGGTATGACATACTATATATCTATTTCAAAAACTTAATACTTGAAAAGAGGGTATGTGGTTTTTAAAAAGACATGGGTCTAGAAAAGCTTTAAAAATAATATATATATAATTGAAAGAGTTTTGAGCTATTGTACATAATGTTTGTGTTTATAAAACATATGAGATGAGGTTAAATTGCAAACACTTTGTATTTAAATGAATATGGCTATTTGTGTAACTCTAATAAGGGTATTGTAAAAGTTGGTCTAAGATATACCTTGGTTTTTAAAATTCATTTTACCTTGAAGAAATCATTGGAAGCCTTTTTAACTGGGCAGCGACAGTTGTTTAGAAAAACTCGATTTTTTTAGAAGGCCAATTTCGGATTCCATTTCTGATTTTTTTGAAAAAGAGAGACTGTCATCCTTTGCTAACCTGTTTTGGTTTCAAAGTCTTCATAGAAAATGTTAGTAAAAGCATAAGAGATTAATAACATAAGTGATTAAAAGATTGGAATTATCTACTACTATGTCTAATATTTCTTTTAATCCTAAATTCTTTAAGGCTTGCCTAGATTATCCACATGATTAAAAAATATAGAGTAAAACATTCAATCAAATATGGTAAGTGTTATATACAGGTGTAAAACAATAATGAACATAAATAAAGCAGTAGAGAGGATGTAGTGACTCTGGTTTGGTCTTGAAAAGAGGCAGGCCCAGCGAATAGCAGAAGCGCACAACAATAGATTTCAGACTTCAAAATGCACAGGTACAGGACTTGGGCCCGAGCTCTTTGAGAACTCGGCAGGCCCAATGGTAATACGTGTTCAAAAAGGAAATAAGATCATTAGATATACTATTCGATATACATAGTTATGCTTGAAATAAACTAACATGGGCCTAAGTCGAATTACACAGTTAATAAACAATTTAGAATATGAAAATTATACTAATGTGGTGCCACCTATGGCGAAGTGATTCACATTGAAAATATTTTGTTGTCATTAAACACTAAACCTAAAGGGAGTAATAAATGTCAATAGATTAGAAGCTAAGGATAGACTTTCATTCAAGACCAAGTTACACTTTGGATCCTTGACACTTCAAAGTTCCCAAGGGGTTTTAAGACCCAAGACAGTGCTTGTGCCAGGGAGAGTAACCCAGCCAGGAACTAACCTCTACTCCCAAATAACCCTAACTACTCACACTCATTCTTCCTTGCAGGTTTAAGTGCCAATGAGGCACTTCAATGTAAATCCTATATCATAGTGATACCATACCACAAAGTATATAAACATTTCCCATAATAGTTAATATAGAACACTATAAGATGATAAGACAACCAATTGTCCTACTGTAACCACAATCTAACAAAAGTACATGATTCACTATGAATGATATATTAGGCATGCTCAAAAGGAATCAGCTTGAAACACACATAGAGACAAAGGCATTATCAGATTACTGTTAGGGAACCAAACACCTGAGATCACATATTTTAGGAGTAAAGTAAATGCTTCTGTTAAGTCCATGGGTACAGATGCATTTCTCCTTAACAACCTTCAATTAGATTAATCAAAGATTGGTGTTAACTTAGGTCTTGGCTTCTAGCATACACACAGGTTAGCAGTTTCAATGGGAACTCCTAAAGAATGTTAACATAGATGTAAGTTAACAACTTCAGTTGAACTTCTAAGGAGTATTAGGAGGGGTGCAGATTAGCAACTATAATTATAGCTTAAGAAGGGTACTAACAGAATTGCAGATTAACAATTACAATTGAGACTTCCTAAAGAGTGTTAGTAAAGATACATGTTAACAACTTCAATTAGAGACACATATTAATGACTTCAATTAGAACCCCGAAAGAGTATTAACAGAGATACAAACCAGCCATCACAGTTAGAACTTTTAAAGGTATTAACAGAGATAGAAATTAACAACCACAATTAGAACTTCTAGAAGATATTAACAGAGATAAAAACTAACAACTACAATTAGAACTTCTAAAAGGTATTAACAAGGATAGGAAATTAACAACTGCAATTAGAACTTCTAGAAGATATTAACAGAGATAAAAACTAACAACTACAATTAGAACTTCTAAAAGGTATTAACAAGGATAGGAAATTAACAACTGCAATTAGAACTTCTAGAAGATATTAACAGAGATAAAAACTAACAACTACAATTAGAACTTCTAAAAGGTATTAACAAGGATAGGAAATTAACAACTGCAATTAGAACTTCTAGAAGATATTAACAGAGATACAAACTAACAACTACAATTAGAACTTCTAAAAGGTATTAACAAGGATAGGAAATTAACAACTGCAATTAGAACTTCTAGAAGATATTAACAGAGATACAAACTAACAACTACAATCAGAACTTGCAAAAGATATTAACAGGGTCACAAATTCACAACCTATATTAGAACTTCTAAAGAGTATTAACAGAATCTTAGACTAACAACCTTATTTTACTCTAAAGACCATGGCATGATTACTTCTTTCTAAGTGATTTTATCTTTACACTAATCTCTATGGAGAACAAAACATGCTGTCATACTCAAATAGTAGCAACATGAGGTTCACTTAAAGTTCAAAAGATAAGTCTGGTTCATTCATGTGAGCTTAGTGAAGCTTTTAAAGACAACATGGGCATGTATATGATTAGGAGAGACAAGACGAAGTATTTGAAGAACAAATAGTGCAGAATATCCAAGGGAACACCAACATAGTACATGATATTTAGCTTAAAATATATATATTTATATGTATATCGCCTCATGTTTTACTTTTGATTCATGGATTTAGGATATAAAATGTGTTGATTTATATTAATTTGAGGTGTTTTTATGTGTAGGGAAAATCCAGGAGCAATTGGGGGCGAAAGGTGCGAGATTAGAGCCAAAACGGACGAAAAAGCAAAAAAGGGAATTTCCAGCGCCACAGCCAGCGCCTAGCGCTACCTGTGGCGCCAGAGACAGTGTGCTCCAATTAACAACGCCAGAGACAATACCTAGCACTGGGCTGGGCACTGGTGGCGTGAATCCTATCCAATTTTGCCCGGAACAAGATTATTTCGGCCCTAGACCTACCCAACACGTATAAAAGCAAGACTAAGCTTATTTTTAGAGGGGGAGACGCCACTTTGAAGGGAGAATACACACGAGAAATATCCGGGAGCGAAGAGATCTCAGTTTTCTTCATCTTTTCTTAGTATTTTTAATTATCCAACACTTATGAAATTGTTTGTTATTATCATGAGTGGCTAAAACCCATAGTTCTGGAGTTATGATTTAGCCATGAATATTGGTGTTTAACGTTGACTTAACCCTGATTATAATTCACTAATATATGATTGTTTCTTCAATTCTGTGATTAACTGCTTAATTGTTTGGCCAACAGTTAAGTTCTATTTACTATCTATGCTATACTTGGGAAAGCCATGTTTAGATTAGAGAAGAATTAAAGAGAGCATGATCTTANGGGGGGGGGGGGGGAGGGGGCGGATTTGTGATTAGGATAGAAATATACCTAGTCACCGTGCTTAATTTAATATCGTAATCTTAATGCATTCTTGATAGATTGATTCCATAGGAATATAGGCGTTAATCTATTTTGAATAGGCGAGTAGTACTTCAAGAGAAGGCTATGAGAGAAATTATCGATTAATTAGCAACCATGAGTGAATTGTATGAAAGGGAGAGTTAACTAGAACACAATAGGATTGATAAATCGATCACAACCCTGGAATATTTGTCTCTACTGAATACACAATAACCATTTTACTGCTTAATAATTTAGTTACTATTTAGAAGTAATGTTTAATATAATCACATTCTTGAACTCGAATTTGGCTTGACTGAATAACAATCTTGGTGAACCTAGTGAGTAGCTAATATAAGCCTCTGTGGGTTCGATACTTGACTTATAATGTTATTATTTGTACGACCACGTATACTTGCATATGTGTTTGGGAGCAACAAGTTTTGGCGTTGTTGACGGGGACTTGAATATTGACTACTTTCTAGTTTTTGCTTTCTTTGTTTATTTCGTTAAGTCTAACGTTACTTGATTGTTGCTCTGATCTCAGGAACTTTGATTGAATGCCCAGGGTCAGAAGCCAGGAACGATTTCAAGGCTTTGACCCCGAACCTGAGAGAATATTTTATAGGAGGTTGAGGGAAGCAAGGGACACGAATAATATTCAGGCACTTGTTCAATTTCCTATGAACATGGCAAAGGAACATATGGCTGTTCAGGAGGTGGCAATGCCCAGCATTGTTAATGTCACCTCCAACATAGTGAAGCCAAGAATCACTGAGCAATTTGAGCTGAAACAGAGCATGATCCAGCTACTTCATGCGAATGGGCAGTTTATGGGTCTTCCACATGAGGATCCACAACAGCATATCCTAAACTTCTTAGAGATTAGTGATACTTATATCACTAACGGGGTCACTCCAGACTATGTGAGGCTCACACTTTTTCCATTCTCTCTATTGGGCGAAGCAAAGCGATGGCTGAAGGAAGAACCAACTAATTCTGTTACATCATGGAATGATTTGGCAAGGAAATTTCTGGCAAGGTTCTTCCCTTCAGGCAAAACTGCAAAGATCAGAAGTGAGAGAGTTGCCTTCAAACAGAAAGCAGGAGAGTCTTTATACTCAGCTTGGGAAAGGTTCAAGGGGTTGCTCAGAGACTGTCCTCATCACAATCAGACAAACGAAGTGTTATCTCATACTTTCATAGAAGGGCTACATCTTGAAACAAAAATTGTGGTAGATGCTGCAGCTGGAGGTCAAGTGTTGGAGAAAAGCTTTGACGAGATATATGCATTATTGAACAAATTCTACAAAAGCAATCCGGATTGGCAAGGAGAGATGGGCAGACACACAGTGCAAAAATCTGCAGAGGTTCTCGAGTTAGATGTCGTCTCGGCATCATCAGCGCAAATTTCCACACTGACCAACCAAGTCAATCAGATGACTTGGTTATTAACAAGCAACAAGCCCAGCCAGTGAAACAAGTTCAAATATTTTGTGAAGTCTGTGGAGAAGGTCACATGAGCAATCTATACCCAGCAAATCCAGAGTCTGTATATTTTGTGGGTAATGCAAATCGAGGCTAGACAAATCAGTATGGGGACACTTACAATACCAATTGGAGGAACCACCCAAACTTCTCTTGGGGTGGAAACCAAGGTGCTCAGAATCAATACCAACCACAAGCACCTCAACAACAATATAGACCACCTCAGGCTGAACAATATGCAAACTCGATGAGTCACCTTGAGGAGATGATGAAGAGATTAATAGCTGACCAGCAGGCCCAAACAACAGAGATGATAAATAAATTAATGGCTGACCAGCAGGCCCAAGCAGCAACGATGAGAAATTTGGAGCGACAAATGGGGAAACTTGCTAGTGCCCAAAATAATCGGCCAGCTGGGGCTCTTCCTAGTGATACTGAGCCTAATCCTAAAGCACAAGTCAATGCGGTTACCTTGAGAAATGGAAGATTATTAGAAGAAGTTCCAAATAAAAAGAAGTATATAGCTCGTCTTGAAGGAGAATTAGTTCCCAAGCCAGTTGAGGAGAATGAGAAAGAGAACAAAGGGTCAGAGCCAGTAATTGTGACAAGGTAACCACCTCCGTTTTCACAAAGACCGCAGAAGAAAAAAGAGGATGCTAAGTACAAGAAATTCTTAGATATTTTGAGCCAAGTGCATGTGAATTTACCTTTGGTAGAAATTTTGTAGGAAATGCCTAAGTATGCAAGGTATCTCAGAGATATTATGGCAAACAAACGAAGACATACAGAGTTCAAAATAGTTGCACTTACTGAAGAGTGCAGTGCCAGAGTTCGGAGTAAACTTCCTTCTAAGTTGAAGGATCCTGGGAGTTTCACAATTCCTTTCTCTCTTGGAAAACATGAAGTTGGTAGAGCCCTGTGTGATTTAGGGGCTAGTATAAATTTGATGCCATCCTCTTTGTTCAAGCAACTCGGATTGGGGGTGCTTAGACCTACTACAATCACTTTACAGTTAGCAGATAGGTCACTAGTTATGCCAGAAGGAATTATTGAGGATGTGATAGTTCGAATGGGAAAATTTATTCTTCCTGCTGATTTTAATGTTCTTGATTACGAGGCAGATGAAGAAGTGCCCATTTGTTGGGGCGACCATTCTTAGCTACTGGTGGAGCGATTATTGATGTGAGGGAAGGGAAGTTGAAGATGAGAAAATCACATTTAATGTGTACAAGGCACTTAATCTTCCTAAGCATTATGAGGACTTGTGCATGATTACTGTGGTCGAATTGAAGGGGATAGAGCAGAGTCCTTATGTGAATTGTAGTGATCCATATGGGACAACTGAGTTAGAGGAGGTGGTGTTGCAAGCTGAGTGTCTAAATATGATTGAGAAAAGAGCCATAGATGAAAGAGGAGACCTTCCGAGAATGTGCAAAAAGGCTAGACTTCGTGGGAGAAAGAAGAAGAGAAAGCACCCAGCTTGAGCAGAGTAGTAGAGTCGTGCCACGACTATAAATAAGGCGCTTGTTAGGAGACAACCCAGCCTGTATATATTTTATTTATTTATTATTTTTTTAGTGTCAAGTTTTGTGTTGTTTTTATTTTGCAGAGTAGAGGAAGTCTGAGTACTCAAAGTTGAAGCTGATGAGCATGCTTGAGCATAAGTGTGGAGTCGTCCCGACTCTAAAGATTGAGGATCATGTCCGATCTAGGCCTGAGAGGATCTCAGGGAGTATTTCTCACTCTTGTTTTAATAATTTTCTATGTGATCATGCATCGAGGACTATGCATAATATAAGTGTGGGGTGGGGAAACTAGTTTCTGAAATGTAATTGTATCAAACTATTTTTTTTATTAATATTTCTTTTAGAACTCGTAGTATACATAGTATAGGTTCTCAAAATAAATAAAGAAATGAAAATTGAAAAAACGAAATCAGAAAAAGCTCAAACTTTTCCCGACGATGGATCTTTTGGACAATTTTCTTGAGGGATAAAGTCCGATTAAAAATACCAAAAAGATTTTTTTTAATGTTTTTTTTAGGATAGCTAGGTAGTATCCCTTGGTTTTTCTTTGGGCGCCGATTCTTTTCCAAGGGTGTAGCTCGAACAGGGTACTTTAATTATTTTTTAGGAGTAGTATAGGAAGAAACTGAGTTGCTCGGAGCTACCTAGTGACATGGTTGATGCTGACACATTAGGATATGACATATATTCTATCATCCCGTGTATTTGGTTTGGATTGTGATGTCTAAGTAAAGTAAATAGCCTATTTTATGACGCTTTAGCTCAGTGTTTGACTTGTATGCCACTTAGTGCAATATTGATTAAATTTCTCAATTATGTGTGCTTGCTTGACTTGAGAGTTGAATAGAACCATTTTGATTGAGTCATGTGCAATGTGTGTGTGAGGATTTGTGATCTTCTGTGCTATCCTGTGTAGTCTAGAACTTGCCCCGTGGGTTAATCGAAGCGAAATTGCAAGTTGTGCTAATCTAGGAGATGACGTAGGCGTTTTCTTGTTTGATCATAGATGTGCTTGTCACATAAAATTAAAATTTTCCGTTGCTAGCCCCTTTGAGCCTATAGACCTTTTTTTGGCACCCATATTACAAGCCGTACCCCTATTTTGTTCTTAATTTGAGATTGTTGAACCTTTACCTCCTAAGGCACTTAGTCACTAAAAGAGTGTAAGGTCAGATATTGGGGAGTAGCTTTTGAATAGAACTATGGGAGGGCCCTTTGGTGCACAAAAATTGAAATCAAAAGTCACTAGCCGATGAATCTTAATGTATGGAATGTGAAGAAAAAAAAAGAGAGAGAGAAAGAAAAAGAAAAAAGAAAAAAATGATAGTCAAAGTATGTAGAAAAAATACACACCTCCAATCCTTATTAATTTGTGCTAGTGGGAGTATAGAAGTGCTTAATGAAAGTAAGGGCTATGTTGCATGTGGTTTGTGGCAAGTGAATTGGTTGAGATGAATATGTGTTTGAATTATGAGTGTAGTGGATTAAAGTGATTAGGAGGGTTAGTCACTATTTCTAAATGTATCATACCCGTCCCTTAGCCTACATTACAACCTTAAAGTCCTAATTGATCCTAGATTTGGCTAGCTTAAATTAGTAGAGATATACACTACTGGCAAGCTTATGGTAGGACCACGGGATACATATGAAATCTTTGTGAGAGTGAGTGAGTTTTGTTCAATTGTGTGATGTCCTTAATCTATACTCAAAAGCATATTTGAATGTGTGGACTAGTCTATATTCACTCTTTTGTTTGTTGGTGAGTGCACATGATCTCACTAATGATTGGTAATGTTATAAACTTTCTTGTTGGGCGAGTACGTGAGTTGAGGGTGCTTAGTGGTTACAAATCAGCTTTTGAGGTTGGGTGGTGACAAATAGGTTGTTGGAATTGATTGAATTGAAATGTTATACTTGGTCATGCTTAAACGGGAAGAATGTGAAATTTTGTATCTTCATGCTTGTGTGCCGGTATTGATCATAGTCAAGGGCATAATGTATGGTTAAAAGTTGAATTGCTCCTCTATAGTTCAGACTTGTACGTAGTTGAGGGGTTATTTGATAGTCCCATTGCTCGAGGACGAGCAAGAGTCCAAGTGTGGGGTGTTGATATTTAGCTTAAAGTATATATATTTATATGTATATCGCCTCATGTTTTACTTTTTTTTCGTGGATTTAGGATGTAAAATGTGTTGATTTATATTAATTTGAGATGTTTTTATGTGTAGGAATGATCCGGGAGCAATTGAGGGCGAAAGGTGCGAGATTAGAGCCAATACGGACGAAAAAGCAAAAAAGGGAATTTCCAGCGCCACAGCCAGCGCCTAGCGCTACCTGTGGTGCCATAGACTATGTGCTCTAATTAACAGCGTCAGGGATAGTGCCTAGCGTTGGGCTGGGCACTGGTGGCATGAATCCTGTCTAATTTTGCCTGGGACAAGGTTATTTCGGCCCTAGACCTACCCAACACGTATAAAAGCAAGACTAAGCTTATTTTTAGAGAGGGAGGCACCACTTTGAAGGGAGAATACACACAAGAAACATCCGGGAGCGAAGAGATCTCAGTTGTTTTCATCTTTTCTTAGTATTTTCAATTATCCAACACTTATGAAATTATTTGTTATTATCATGAGTGGCTAAAACCCATAGTTCTGGGGTTGTGATTTAGCCATGGATATTGTTGTTTAACATTTACTTAACCTTGATTATAATTCACTAATATATGATTATTTCTTCAATTCTGTGATTAATTCCTTAATTGTCTGGCCAACAGTTAGATTCTATTTACTATCTATGCTATGCTTGGGAAAACCATATTTAGATTAGAGAAGAATTGAAGAGAGCATGATCTTAACTCTTGGGGGGGGGGGGGATTTGTGGTTAGGATAGGAATATACCTAGTCACCGTGCTTAATTTAATATCATAATCTTAATGCGTTCTTGATAGATTGATTCCATAGGAATATAGGCGTTAATCTATTTTGAATAGGCGAGTAGTACTTCGGGAGAAGGCTATGAGAGCAATTATCGATTAATTAGCAACCATGAGTAAATTGTATGAAAGGGAGAGTTAACTAGAACATAATAGGATTGGTAAATCGATCACAACCCTGGAATATTTGTCTCTACTGAATACACAACAACCAATTTACTGCTTGATAATTTAGTTAATATTTAGAAGTATAGTTTAATATAATCACATTCATGAACTCGCATTTGGCTTGACTGAATAACAATCTTGGTGAATCTAGTGGGTAGTTGATATAAGTATCTGTGGGTTAGACACTCGACTTATCAGTTTATTACTTGTACGACCACGTATACTTGCGTGTGTGTTTAGGAGCAACAGTACACTTAGTAGAAGTCATATTATTTCAAAATGAATAGAATGACAAGCCAACAGTGTCACTATATGAGTTTCAGAAAAGGGGTAGCGGTATCATCACATTGGGGAAGTCTGTTAAGCGAGTCAAATATGGGATTTTAGGTATAGTGGAATTTAGTTTCAGCACTTTAGCTCAACAAATAGAATATCAGAACTTGAATACATCTTATCCACACCTCATAGCTTAAGTTAAGTTTATAACAATCTCTAAATATACATAAAAGTGACACAAAGATCCAACTAGCTTAGGGCATGCTTACATAAGCAGTCATGAGTTCAATCAGGTGGTTAATAAACTTCTAAGAATCAATAGAATCATAGAGGCATGTCAAGGAGATAAAACTGGTTTAAAGGTCATGAGCTAGTGCATCTAAACTAAGATGACAATATAGTTTTCACCACTAAACAGGTTCACACTTTGTTTAAGTCTATATTATTAAGTGAACCATCATGAAATGCAAATAACACTCAAGGTAGATTGGCAAAACACTCATAGTAGTACTAATAGAGCATCAAAGAGGCCTGAAACTAGATATTAGGAACATTTAAGAGGTTCTTTAGTTGTTTTCAAAATTAACTAGTAGATATGAATCATCAGTTTCTTATTAAGATCAACACAGTCCTATTTCAACAATTTAAGGAACTCATGATTCCAAGATCAATTTATCAACACATGTCATTAACAAAGATACGAAAATAGTCAACCATAACTTATTATCACTATCATTACTTAATAAAAGATAACAAAACAAGTCAGGTTCAATAATTAAAATAAAACCAGAGAAGGGTAGGGTTGAGATTTTACTGACCTCCTTTAGGGCAGCAAACCAAATGAGTACTCAAATTAGCCGTTTAGGAAGCCAAAAGCTCAAGCTTTCAATTAGTAAACAAACTCAGAACCAGAAAGAGAGAGAAAAGCAGAGGTTGAGTAAGAACTCAAACTTCAATCGAAAATTTCCAAACAATACTATATTGTGTATTAATTTCTAAGATATTAGGTATGGTTAGGCATGCTCTTTTCGGTGAGAGCATTTAAGGCCCCTATTTATAGTGTCCATTGAAGCCTCTAGGGTTTCAGCAGATTCGAACTTGTGACGATGAATTGATGATGTAAGCATAGTCGGGTAAAATCATAAAGAACAGAGGAAGAATCGTTGAAGATTTTTACCTGCGCATGTGAAGATCAGGAATGACCGTTGATGAAAACATTCTGTCGGCTAAGACCTCCAATGTCCAGAGGTCACTGCGTTTGACCTCTGGACATCGAATAACATGATGAAGCTTCTGACAATCCTCATTCATGCTTCGATTTGATGGAGCATAAGATAAATCAAGAGATTTAAAGTTTCATTCTTTGGTCTAGGGTTCGGATTTGGGGGATTTTGAATTTTATCGGTGAAACGGGAAAGGTTCACCGAGAATCGCGGACATAGGAGACATGAGGGATGATTTCTTTATGGATTCATGACCTTGCACAAATTTGTGCAAGGTATTTGATTGATCTGAGCCTGTGAGATTGAGAGAAAAGGGAGAGAAAGGGAAAAGGGAGGCGACCGAGCTTGTGGGGGAAATGATTAGGGTTTGGAAGATAGGGTGGTTGTCTCTAGGTTAAGCTTAGGAGATTAGATCTGGGCCGTTGATCTCTCAGATCTACGGTCCTAATATTTTAGGGATTTTGCAATTTTTATGGGAAATTTTGGTGGCCGTTGGATCACAAGGATCCAACGGTTAGGATTAAGTCTCTGGGCGTTTTAAATTAAAGAGAAATGCATTCAAAAATCGTGGGCTGTTGATCTAAGAAGCGGACGCCCCATATTAGTTGTGTTTATTTTGTGAGTGTGGGAGGCGGGTGACGTGGCAGGCTCTGTTTGGTTTAATGGTAATGCAAGGATTGCCAAGGTGGGTTTGAGGGGTGTTTGGACTGGGTCATTTCCGGATATGGGCTTGTGTATTGGGCTAGAGTTAATTTAAAAAATGGCCAATTTGTGTTTAATTGAAGAATTGCAATCATAGCCCTTTGGCTTTTAACCCTTTTGAAAGTAATTTAAATAAACTTAATTATTTTTAATAAAATATAGTAATAATTATAATTATCAAATATACTACTAATTATTGTAATTAAATATTTATAAAATACCTCATTTCCTAAAGTTTAACACTAATTCCGAATTATTAACATAATAATCTAATCAATTAGAAATTAAGTAGTAATTCATTAATTTAATTATAAAGCCTATGTATATGGAAGTTATTTTAATAATCTTAAAATAGTAAGCATGATGTATTTAATTATAATTACCGTAATACTAATCCAAAATTATTAATTTCAGAACTACTAGTACTTAATTAATTTTGTGAAAATAGGTATTATTGATTGAAAATATTTTCAAAATATTCATTGCAAATTATTAAGTGTAAATAAATTAACTTAGAAAGGGAGGGTCAAAATTGGCCGTCAACACTAAGTATCCCAATTCACTTTGAAACTCATCCGAAACTAAACCAACCACCCCGACAAGTCACATAACCATAATATAACATCGATGAGGTAATAAATAGGGGAACAAGGCTAAAATACTCAAAATGAATGGACGGGTCGTTACATCCTCCCTATCTTAAAACATACGTTCGACCTCAAACGAGTATAGAGACATACCTGAAGTGATGAAAAGATGAGGATAGTGGTAACGCATATCATGCTCAGTCTCCCAAGTCGCCTCCTCGACTGGTTGACCCCTCCACTGAACCTTCACTAAAGCAATGTTCTTTGACCTCAACATTCAGACCTGCTTGTCCAAGATGGCCACCGGCTCCTCTACATAAGTCAAATCCTTTTCCAATTGGACTGAGCTGAAATCTAAAACATGGTACGGATTATCGTGATACTTCCAGATCATGGAAACATGGAACACCAGGTGAACAACAGATAAGCTAGGTGGCAATGCAAGCTTGTAGGCCACCTCCCCCACTCTTTGGAGGATCTCAAAAGGACCAATATACCTAGGGCTCAACTTGCCCTTCTTCCCGAACCTCATTACACCCTTCATGGGTGAAACCCGGAGTAAAACCCGCCCTCCCACCATAAATGCTAAATCACAAACCTTCTGCTCAGCATAACTCTTCTGCCTAGACTGTGCTGTACGAAGCTGATCCTGGATCAACTTGACTTTCTGTCACGTCCTGACCTTGGGGAGCGCGACCGGCGCTCAACCGAGATACCCCGGTCGAGCAAGCATGCACAATGCCATATACCCAACTCACCCAAGAATAAAGAGAAGATACATTTCATTAATTTGACAATAAGAAGGTCACGCGAACAACACCATTTCATTACCATTGGTTACTCCATTTATAAGTCTCAAAATGTATTTATAAATTTGAAGAGAAACATGTGATACAAATACAACCTTTTTAGTTTGACTTTCCCAACACCAATATACAACCCACACCATGTCTACGAAGCCTCTAACAGAAACCAAAGAGTGTTATGACAGCGCCGATAATAAGGCCCCGGCTATACCTCAAAATGTTATGTACAAAGGACAAAAGATAAAGGACTCCAAAATGAAGTGGGGCTCAACAAGTCAGTTGAGGAGAGGGTGTGCTGCTATCACTGCTCAATGCTGCCTGTTGTAGAACCACCTACATTGATGCAGCGCCCACAACAAAAGGGGCGTTAGTACATATGGAATAGTACTAGTATGAAAACTAAACACCCCATCAACAGAACGCGTAACAGTACAATGATAAAGAAATATGAAATCAATGAGGGCCTCATCAATATTAAAGTACCAAGTTAGGAGAAGAATAAATTTCAAGCAAGTTTCAATATTTTAAGTTGGGAGATCTTTAGTACCGATACGCCACCGTGCTTTTAGCACTAAGTCTGATCTCAGCCCGATCGGCTAAGCCGTCTCACCCAGAGACGTCCACTCACAATACCACCATGTGTGCAGCATGGAATATGTTCTCAGCCCGATCGGCTAAGCCATCTCACCACAATGTCGTGTGGGGTGACGTCACCTGACATTCCGCTAGCAATCATCTCATTCCATTTAAGGGGAATTATCTCAACACATCAATCTCATCCCACATTCAAGGAAAACTCTCACCACCTCACGCGCTGATTTTACCCCTCACTCACTCCTACACCGACACATGTAGTTTCGGGGTTAGGTCATTTTAACCTACCCTTCCTCGATGACTAAACGATACTCCCAATGCATTTATTATTAAAAGAATTTACATCTCATTTCAATGTCTTTTACACTTCTCTTCATTTCATTGGCACTAGTGGCCTCTATTGTAATATAATTCTCGACACGTTGGCCGTGTTTCATATCTCATGCTCACTTCTTTTGCTTTCAAACACCATCAAGGATTATCAACAACAAGCCATTTCTATTCAAAACTTTAAGTACACATGTGAGCAAATAAGGGTCTTAGGCACAATGAGATTTCTTACACAATTCGACATGATAGCTTTCATTAGAATCACGTCTTGAAGCCATAGCATTAACACACAGCCCATACTTATATCACATTCCTGAAGGATAATAGAATAAGATAAAAGCATTCAGAATAGTCAAATTTATAATGATCAACTCGGGGCTTACAAGAACATTGTGGGATTCAATTCTAAGAGAGAAGTTTAGCCAACATACCTCGCCTTGAGCTTCCTTAAATTACTACAATGATTCAAAAATCTTAGCCACTTGATCTATTTGGAAATATAACAAAATTGAATACAAATTAGGAAAGAGATCATGGTTCCAACTCATTTGAGCATTTTATCAAGCACTAGGTGTGCATTAAGGTTTCAAGGTTCTCCTATGGTGGATTCCTTCATCCCACTACCCAAAGTCTACCCAATTGAGCTCAACAATATTCCCACAAACCTTGATAGGACATGCATGCATAATGAACAACTCCCACGCCCAAGAATTGCTTTTCTCATTACCTATTTTCAGTTAAATCCCGAAATTGAGGGCTAGGGAGTAGAATCTTACCTCTAGGATGAAGACCTAGTGAGCTTCCTTATTAATTCTCCAAGCCTTGAGCAAGAATTGATGAACAATTAGTTAGGAACCCCCTCTCACTCTAGAGCACTTCCTTACTCTCAAAATATCAGATTTTTACTTTACAAATAGCCCTTTACATCTATATATCGAAATAGGGCCGGGTTATAAAAACCAAAAAATGGACCATCCAAACACAGATTTGCGATCGTAGAGTGGACCTCAGAATGGATATGCGGTCCAAAAAATAGGCCACAGAAGTGATGTCAAGAACTGGGCTATTTGGGTCAGGTCTGCGGTCCGCAGATGAGATGCGCCGTAGAAATCCCCTCCGAAAATCTTCATGCTGAATCTGCGATGGATTGTGCGACCATCAAAAGCATTATGCGGTCGCATATTGGACCGCAAAATAACCCTCCAAAATTTGTTATTTTTCGCAGAATCACTCTGCGGCTGATCTATGCGGTCGCATATTGGACCGCAAAATAACCCTCCAAAATTTGTTATTTTTCTGTTGCACTATGCGGGTGATCTGCGGCCCGCAGAGTGATTCTGCGGTCGCATAATGGACCCGCAGAAATGCCCTTCTCTGCCAAAAAATTTCTTTGACTCCCTAACGCAGTGTTCAACCCAAAAAGTCCGTACTAGGTGAAGAATCTCTACAATCATCAACACATAAGTCCACCAAGGCATCACGAAACCCTAGGTTCTAGGTAAAATTTTATGGGGCCTTACATTTTCTCTAAGGCATCTCAAACTAAATCTGTGCATAATCCGTCTCAATTTAACCAACTAGAGAGCGACACCTCCTCCCATATAGGGCCTCATAACGAGACATCTGAATATTCGATTAGTAGTTTTTGTTGTAGGCAAACTCTGCAAGAGGAAAAACTAATCCCAAGAACCCCTGAAATCCATAACACAGGCACAAAGCATATCCTCTAATATCTGAATGGTGTGCTCGGACTACCCGTCCGTCCGTGGATGCAATTCTATACTCAACTCAACATGTGCACCTAGATCACTCTACATAACTCTCCAGAATTGCGATGTAAACTGCGTGCCCCAGTCAGAGAAAATGGATACCGGCATGCCATGAAGCCGAACAATCTCACAGATATAGATTTGAGCCAGCTGCTCTGAACAATAGGTAGTCACCACTAGAATGAAATGAGCCAACTTAGTCAACCTATCCATAATCACCCATACAACGTCAAATTTCTTCTGAGTTCGTGGGAGCCCAACAACAAAGTCCATGGTAACAAGCTCCCTTTTCCACTCGGGAATCTCAAGTCTCTGAAGCAGACTCCCCGGCCTCCGATGCTCATACTTCACTTGCTGACAGTTTAGGAACTGAGCCACATACTCCACTATATCTTTCTTCATTCTCTTCCACCAATAGTGCTACCTTAAATACTGATACATCTTAGCGGCACTCGTATGAATGGAGTACCGTGAACTGTGGGTCTCCTAAAGGATCAACTCACGTAGCCCATCTACATTGGGCACGCATAACCGGCCCTACGTCCGTAAGATCCCGTCATCTTTGATAGAAACCTCCTTGGCATCGCCATGATGCACCGTGTCCTTAAGGACAAGAAAATAGGGGTCTTCATACTGACTCTCTCTGATGCGCTCATATAAAGAAGACTAAGAAATCACGCAAGCAAGAACTCGACTAGGCTCCGAAACATCCAATCTAACAAACTGATTGGCCAAGGCTTGAACATCAAGGGCTAGTGGCCTCTCTGCTGCTGGTAGATATGCCAAATTACCCATACTTTCCGCCTTTCAAATCAAGGTATCGGCCACCACGTTGGCCTTCCCGAGGTGATTTAGAATAGTGAAATCATAGTCTTTAAGCAACTCTAACCATCTCCGCTACCGCAAGTTAAGATCCTTCTGCTTGAACAGATGTTGTAGACTCTAGTGGTCGGGATAGACCTCACATGGGACATTCTAAATAATGCCTCCAAATCTTCAATGCATGACCAATATCTGCCAATTCCAAGTCGTGCACCGGATAATTTTTCTCATGAACCTTTAGCTGCCGGGACGCGTAGGCAATCACCCTACCGTGTTGCATCAATACCGTACCAAGGCCAACATGGGACACATCACAATACACAATGTAAGACCCCAAATCCGTAGGCAACACCAATAGTGGGGTTGTAGTCAAAACAGTCTTGAGCTTTTGAAAGCTCGCCTCACACTCCTCGGACCATTTGAAAGGAGCACCCTTCTAGGTCAATCTGGTCATATGTGCAACAATGGATGAGAAACCCTCTACAAAATGGTGATAATACTGGGCCAAACCAAGGAAAATCCGAATCTCAGTAGTGGAAGACGGTCTGGACCAACTCTAAACTGCTTCAATCATCTTTAGATCTACCTTAATCCCCTTACTCGACACCACATGACCCAAAAACGCCACCAAATCAAGCCAAAATTCACACTTTGAGAATTTTGCATATAATTTCTTTTCTCTCAAGGTCTGAAGCACAATACTCAAATGCTGCTCGTGATCCTCCAGGCTATGGGAGTACACCAAGATGTCGTCAATAAACACAATGATGAATGAATCAAGATATGGCTGGAATACACATAGTGACCATACCTAGTCATAAAGGCAGTCTTTGGGATATCCGGATCCTAAATCTTCAATTGATGATACCCTGACCGCAAATCAATCTTTGAGAATAGTATGGCACCCTGTAACTGATCAAATAAGTCATCAATGCACAGTAACAGGTCCTTGTGCTTAACTGTAACCTTGTTCAACTGCCGATAATCATTACACATACGCATAGAACCATCCTTCTTCTTCACAAACAGAACCGGAGCACCCCAAGGTGACACACTGGGCCGAATGAAACCCTTATCAAGAAACTCTTGCAACTACTCATTTAACTCCGCCGGTGGCATACAATATGGTGGAATAAAAATGGGCTGAGTGCCCAATAATAAGTCAATACAAAAAATCATCTCTATCAGACAACATGCCCGGATGATATGCTGGAAATACATCTGGGAAGTCTCTCACTACCAGAACTGTCTTAACGATAAAAGTATCAATACTGACATCTCTCACAAAGGCTATATATGCATCACACCCCTTCTCAACCATCCGATGTGCCTTAAGGAAGGACACAACCCTTCTAGGAACATAATCCAATGTACCTTGCCACTCTAACCGCGGTAAACCTGGCATAGCCAGTGTCACTGTCTTGGCATGACAATCCAGAATAACATGATAGGGAGACAACCAATCCATGCCTAAGATAACATCAAAGTTTACCATACTGAGTAACAATAGATACACTCTGGTCTCAAAACCACCAATAATAACTAAATACGACGGATACACATGGTCCACAACAATAGAATCTGCCACAGGCATGGATAAATATACTAGAGAACTCAAAGAATCATGAGGTATATCCAAATATGGAGCAAAGTAAGATGACACATATGAGTAAGTGGAGCCTAGGTCAAATAAGACCGATGCATCTCTATGACAAACTGGAATAATACCTATGATGACTGTATCTAATGCGACTGCCTCCGTCCTACCCGAAAAAGCATAGAATCTAGCCCGGCCTCCCCCTCTAGGGCGACCCCTACCCGCATGACCCCACCCCTAGCTGGTTGTGCAGGTGGAGCGGCAACTGGAGCATCAACCATAGCCTGAGAAGTCTTTCGACCCGGTGGAATACGTGGAGCCTATGTAGCCCGTGGAGGTGCACCCCTCCTGAGTCTGGGGCAGTACCTCACCATATGTCGGGTATCACCATACTCAAAGTAATCTCTCGGTGGGCGTAGGGTATTAAAACTGGCCCTGGCCTAGTCGGCTAGACTGATCGCTGAAAGCACCCCATACATGAGGTGCACTAGACAATGGCAGTGCATGATAGGCAACCTGAGACCTGGAAGCAGCCGGAGCACCACTAGAAGCTGGAAGTGCTGAATGAACTGGACGGCTCACATAGCCCCTGCCATGACGGGTTGTAACTGCAGCGTGGCCACCATTAAATCCTCTAGTACCTCAAGACCTTTGGCCTCCCAGTGTTCTCTCTCATAGCCCCGCATGCCCTCTAATCTGCGCACGATCTCTGCCACCTGCTGATATGGTGTATCTATCTCCAGCTCTCGGGCCATGCTAAATCTAATACCATACTTGAGCCCTTCGATGAATCCGCAGACTCGCTCTCTGACTGTAGAAACCAAGGCAGGTGCATGTCTGGACAACTTGCTGAATTTGATAGCATACTCTGACACTGGCATAGTACCCTGGCACAGCTGCTCAAACTCTGCGCGCCATGCATCCTGAAGGCTCTGGGGAACAAAATCTCTCAAGAACATCTCTGAAAACTGAGTCTGTGTGAGTGAAGCTGCATCAGCTGGTACTCTCCTCGTAAGCCCGCCACCACTGATATGCTGCTCCTGACAGCTGGAATGTAGTAAAAGCAACCCCGCTCATCTCCATAATACCCATGGTGCAGAGAATATGGTGGCACTTCTCTAGAAAACCTTGTGCATCCTCTGTAGCTAGGCCGCTAAAAGTAGGAGGATGGTACTTCTTGAACCTCTCAAGTCTAAGTTGCTCCTCCTTAGATGCCACTACCCTAACCTCGAGTTGAACTGGAGCAACAGGCTGCACTGGCATAACCTCTGGGACCAGATCAACATTGACCTACTACTCTGAAGTACGGGTCGCAGGAGTTTGAACTCCTCCCCCAGCATGCGATATGACTGGTGCAAGTGGAATCAACCCCGCCTAAGCTAGAGTACTGAAATGATCAAGAGCTGTCCGAGGGTCTCCTGAAGTGCAGGGGTGGCAACAGGCGCCTCAGGTATCTGCCCCCCAACTGGAGCTACTGGTGGCTCCTCTATCACAGCTCAGGTAGGTGCTCTAGCTACACCACGTGCCCTCCTCGACCTCTGCCCCGGACCCGACCTCTCATGGCTCTAGTAGGGGGCGCGGGTGTCTGATCGTTGGATCCAACAGTGCGTGTCCTCACCATATATGAGAGAATAGAAAGTCAGAGATTTAGATTTCGAAGTCAACCAATACACATGATAATGAATCAAAGAAGTGGAATTTTCCTAACAGTTCCGTAGCCTCTCGAAGATAAGTACAAACATCTCCGTACTGATCCGCAAGACTCTACTAAACCTGCTTATGACTCGTAACACCTATGAACCTAGAGCTATGATACCAACTTGTCATGATCCCAATTTACCCACCTGAGGATGTGGTGATGGCACCTAGTCTCTAAGAGTAGGTAAGCTTAACATGCATGGAGAAATAGCGAAAATAATAATAAAACTTCAAATCTAAAACATCTATCTATCATAATAGAACTCAACAATACCGCTGACAATAACTCCCAAAATATGGTGAGACTGAGTCATTAGCTCTACACGAATATACTGTAACATCCCTAATACATCACTGTCTAAATAAAGAGTAAGCAGTAGAAAAACAAGGACAGAAGGTGACTCCGAGTCCTGCGAATTCCGGGCAGGTATACCTTGAAGTCTCCGAACTGAATGTGGTGCCTAGCCTGGGTCGAGGTACCTGGATCTGTACAAAAATGTGCAGAAGTGTAGTATGAGTACACCATAAAGGTACCCAGTAAGTATCGGGCCTAACCTCGGTAGAGTAGTGACCAGGCCAGGTCAAGACACCTACTAGGATAAGAAAAGAAACTGAGCAAGTATAGTATAGTCTAATAATGAAAACGAGGAAAATGAGGCAATAAAGCATAACAACTTCGCCTTAACTAAGCTACAACTGAATTTAAAGCAATAAAGGCAACCAAGAAGGAACACATAATAAGAACATTAATAAAACAATATGGACAAATACAAGTGAGGTAAATCAGAGATAAAAACAAGAATCACAACCGAGGTACCGCCTCGTAATCTCATTTTAGAATCACAATCACAATCTTTCCTTATACCACCGCGCGAGCCTTACATGTAGATAGTTTTGAAAACATTTTTCCCGAAATAGCTACATGCACTTTAGCCAACCTTTTGTCGCCGCGTGGCTTTAAGAAATTCACTTACTTGAACGCGCACATTAATCCCACCTTATGCTACCGCATGCACATTAACCTATATCCTTATACCGCCGCATGCGCATCAATATCACAACACAATAACATGTCGCATCACAAGTGCCCATATGCCACACTTTGTCTGAAGAATCAACAATACCAATGTTTTCACAAAAAATAGCCCATGGCTCAACCACAATGTGCACAAGAATCTGAACAATAACAGAATAAAAGTGAAAGGCTCAACATGAAAGATATCTCGACAACATAACAACTTCGCCTCAATGTGATAATGACTTTTGCAACTTTAACACCTAAAACTCAACAAGAAGATATTCCAAGAAATAACAACTTCAAGTAAGGTAACTCAACAATTAAATAATTAACAAGGCAATAAGGAAACAACAACTTCAACTAAGCATGTAAGGGAAAATAACAAGTAAGAGATGGAGCAAGTGCTAACAATGTCAAATAAAGCGTGTAAGGATAGATTAACAGATGTAAGGGTAGATTAACAATGGAAGATATAACATGTTATGACAATTCGATTAAAGACATGAAAAGAGTCTAAATGGCCTAAACCGGTCAATTACCACATATAGCCCGTGTACCCACTCGTCACCTTGCGTACATGGCTTTCACATAACACAAATACCACTATAACTCCAATCCTAAGGGGTGTTTCTTCCACACAAAGTTAGACTAGATACTTACCTTAAACAATCCAACCCAATCCGCTAGTAGGCCTTTTCCGCGAATATCCAATTCCGGATGGCTCGAATCTAGCCGAAATAACTTTATACCATAAATACAAAGTAGGGGAAACTATTCCGGATAATAAAGTTGCAATCATTAAAGAAAAACAAAAAGTCGACCCGGGCCCGTGTCTCAGAACTTGATCAAACTTACAAAATCCGAACACCCATTCAATGCGAGTCCAACCACACCAAAATTATCCAATTCCGACCTCAAATCGATTTTCAAATCCTCAATTTTCACTTTAGGAAGTTTTACAAAAATCACCCACACTTTAATTCACTGAATAAATGATAACACTAAGATGGAATCATGATTAAAAATAAATCCGAGTCAAATACACTTACCCCGATCCAAGACATGAAAATTCACTCCAAAATCGTCTAAAATCGAGCTCTACAACTCAAAATATGAAAATAATACTCTAACCCTTGATTTGGAATTTTAATATCTGCTGCCTAGTGATTACTCCACGCGATCGCGAAAAAGCACTCGTGATCGCGGAGAACAAACTCCACCAGCTCACAAAAGTCCCTACGCGATTGCGTGACTACCGACACAAACGCGATGGCAAAACATCCATATGCTTCGCGATCGTGGACTTCTCCACACGAACGTGATGAATAATGCGTGCCATCACACAACCCCTCCTTCCTTTTACGTGAACGCGGTCCCTCACACACATTTGCGATGCAAAATCTCCCAAACTTCCATGAATGTCGCCAATTCCTTCCTGCCAGTAAAGACCCTACGCGACCGCGACCTATTCTTTCCGATCGCGAAGAAAGAAACTAGAAGCTCTGAAACCAGCAATTCCAACACATGAACACACGGTCCGAACTCAGTCCAAAATACACCGGGGCACCCCGGACCCCGTCCGAACATACAATCAAGTCCTATAACACAATGCGAACTCATTTGAATCCCCAAATTACATCAAACAATACCAAAATCACGAATCGCACATCGATTCAAGCCTAATAAACTAATGAACTTTCAACTTCTAAAATTAATGCCGAATCATATCAAACCAACTCCGAATTACCTCAAATTTTGCACACAAGTCATAAATGATACAACAAACCTATTCCAACTTCCGGAATCAAAATCCAGACACGATATCAATAGAGTCCACTATTGGTCAAACTTCTCAACCTTCCAAACCTTCAACATTCCAACTTTCACTAATTCAAGCCAAAACAACCAGCAAACCTCCAAATCAATATCCGGACATACGCCTAAGTTCAAAATCATCATACGAAGCTATTGGGACCATCCAAACTCTATTCCGGAGTCATCTACACAAAAGTCAAACTCCGGTAAACTTTTTCAACTTAAGCTTCCAACTTTGAGACTAAGTATCCCAATTCACTCCGAAACTCACCCGAAACCAAACCAACCACCCCAGCAAGTCACATAATCACAATATAATATAGAGGAGGCTAAATAGGGGAACGAGGCTAAAATACTCAAAATGACCAGGCGGGTCATTACAAAGGCCATTGAATATATTTTATTTACTGTTGGAAAGAAAAATCAGAAGATTCATATAGATTGTAACGCTCATATTATTTGAAATAAAGTACTATAATTATTACAATATTTTTCGGTCTCGATTATTTTCTTGGTGAAAATTTATCGTCTACGAATTCTGGTATGCCCAGTGGGACAATCTCTGCCTCTCATTTCAACTTCTCAATCACTAAAGTATAATAACATCGAAATGGCTTCAAAGAAAATTAACTCCTGATCAACTTCCACTAAGGCGACTAATTCCAAGTTCTATACTGATGTAGAAAGCCTCCTTGATTTTACCTTTGGATGTTTTGGGACAGTTACAAGGAGCAAATCAAGCTCATTAGGAAAAAAAGCACTCTGAGTATCGTCTGCATCAACCCTATTTTCAGATCTTCACCCTCAAAAGGAGCAAGATCCTCTACAAATGCACCTGAAGGAGGAAGCGATGTTGCTAAAAAGATTAAGAAACATGTAGCTATGCATAACCTCTCCGGATCCAAGAACTCTTCTGTGAAGAAGGATGATGATACTTCAAGTGATGGATCCTCCTCAATTACACCGCATAACACAAGCTAATCAAGGATCAATCTAAGTGTGTAATGATCCCACCGGTCGTTTCAAGGATTCGTATTCTGTTCGGGTGTTTGAGGTCATGAATATATTTGTATAATATATTATGATTTGTGCATATCATCGGTTTTGGTTTTCGGGTGATTCGTAATTTATTTGGAAGAATAATTTTCATTTTAGAAGCTATAAGTTTGAAGAGTTGACCAAGTTTGACTTTTATCTATTTGACCTTGGATCGGAGTTTTGATGGTTCCATTATGTACAAATGGTGATTTTGGATTTGGGCATATTCCCGGATTTCCATTTGGATATTTCTAGAAGGTATTGATGCTAATTGGCGAAAGTTGGCAATTTGAAGGTTTGGAAAATTTATAGGCTTGACCGGAAGTTTGACTTTGTTGATATCGAATTCAAATTTAGGTTTCGGGAGTTGGAGTAGGTCCGTTGTGTCATTTATGACTTGTGTGCAAAATTTAAGGTCATTCCGAGGTGTTTAGGCTTATTCGCCACTAGTTTTGAATTTGGAAATGTTCATTAAGTTTGAATTGAGGTGCAATTCATGATTTTGATGTTGTTACGTGTGATTGGAGGCCTCGAGTAAGTCTGTGTTATTTTATGGGACTTGCTGGTATGTTCGAACGGGGTCCCGAGGGGCTCGGGTGTGTTTCAGATTGATTTATGATCTTTTCGGAGTTGCATATGGTGCTAGTTTTCTGGTGTTTTCGTGGTGCTTCGCGATTGCGAGAGATCAATCACGATCATGATGTGTGTTTTGTTCGTGGATCTAGTTGCTCTTTCTGTTCGCGATGGAGCTATCACGTTGGCGTATAAGGAAATTGGGCCGGAGATATTCGTACATCACGTTTGTGGAGTGGGTTACTCATTCGCGTAGAAGTGTGTGGCAGGCGTGAGTTATGCAACGCATTTGCGTGTGTAAGGTCATGTTCGCAATGATTGGTGATCTGATGGTATTCGCATTCACGATTTCAGTGTCGTATTCGCGTAGCGATTTTTGAAGCTAGACAATTTTGCTTCGCGATCGTGAAGGCACTACCGCGATTGCGTAGAGTACCACTGGGCAGCGCATATAAGTACTCTATTTCGGACCTTTGAATTATATTTTCATATTTTGTGTCGGGGAGCTCGAATTTAAGCTATTTTAAAGGCGATTTTCACCATAAGAATTGGGTAAGTATTTTGTACTTGGGTTTAATTATAATCCGTGATTCTATCTTCGTTTTTGGCATTTGATTGATGATTTCAAAAGAGAAATTGAGAGTTTTTGTCTAAATTTTTCTAAAGTGAATAATTGAGTTTTGAACATCGATTCAGAGTCATATTTGAGTGAAATTAGTATGGCTGAACTTGTAATTGAATGGATTATCGCAATTTGTGAGTTTTGTCGGGTTCCGAGGTTTGGGCCCGGGTTTGAATATTTGGTTGACTTTGAGTATTTGATTAAAGATTCGACCTTTGTTGTTTGGGGTTGTTTCCTTTGGCATTATTGATGGTTTTTGAGTTGCTTTTGGCTAGTTTCGAGCCGTTTGGAGGTTGATACACACGGGATAGCATTTCTAGAGTATTGTTTGGCTTGCTCGGTATTCGTTTTAGCTTGTTCGAGGTAAGTATTATTTCTAAACTTGGAATTGAGGGTAATTATCCCTGTGTACCATGTTATTTGTGAAGGTGACACACATGCTAGGTGACGGGCGTGTGGGCGTGCACAGGGTAATCATGATTCAAATTGACTTTTAGACTAGTACCAGACTTGTTTTGTTACCATATCCTGTTATATCCGTGTTTCACCTACTTGTTTGATTATTTGAGCTGTGATTCATGTTAGAAATTCGGTTTAGACTATGTGCTTATTCGATTGAGACCTAATGAGGCTATTTATGTTGTTTTGAGTTATCTGATTTAAATGTAATTATACACTCAGTCATGGTTCTTCATTTGCATATCATATCTCAATCTCTGTTAGTCATTCATTGTTACATCGCATGTTATCATTGATTTTCCATATGTAGAGTTGTTGGGCTGAGTGGTATGAGATTGTGAGCCCTTAAGACTTGAGAGGTTGATGACTGAGGTGGGCCTTAGAATCATGTTGAGAGTGTTGTTGTGGATCGGGTTGCATGCCGCATCAAGCTTACTGGCTTCTTCTTCTTCTAGATCGGGCTGCGTGGATCGAGCTGCACGCCATACCAGGCCATATTGGCTTTTGATTAGCACTTGGGTAGGATCCGCCCCTCCGAGTCTAACATACTTGCAGTTGGTGCATGCATAGTGGTATATATATGTGCTTTGGTGAGGGGCTTATGAGCCAGGCTCCTGTACAGTGCTGAGTGAATGTGTGTGTGGTATGAAGTGGGCATTTGAGACAGACATCTTGAGTATGTTGAGGGTGTGAGTACCTGGGGATATCACTGTGAAATCATTCATTTGACATGCATACTTGGCATGTAGGCACAAAGATGCATTTTCCTCATGCTAGACGTTATATGATTGTTTACCCTTAAAATTGGATAACAATTAAACTTATAATGTGCCTCTAAGAACAAGTGATTTCACTTAATACCAATTGATAAATATGAGGATTAATAACAGAAATGAACTATAAAGTAAAGCAAATCGGTGTTAGAATGGAACTCCGCCCTCGAGTTTGGATACCCTCGAACTAGTTGATGCCAGAATAATTAAAGTATAACAAGCTGATGAACAATAGAATAAACAAGAAAGAGAATTATATTACTTTTTGTATCTGTTGACAATGTCTTACAAATGATTAGGACCCCCTCTTTATATAGTAGAGAAATTCTACTTATGGTATAATTCTAATTACAGAAGGAAATCCCATGACTAGCTAATTAACCGTTTCTGATTTGGTCCGTTCTAAAATTTATGTCATGATCCTCGACTAGTCACCGAGATTAACGCCGTGATCCTCGACCAGTCACGGATATCTCGCCTTTCTGTTATTATGCTACCTTCGATCTTTCTCGATGTCTGTCTCATTTGGCTGAGATCGATACTAGCCTCGATCTCGACAGGTATCTCGATTCTGAATTCGGTACCTTGTTCTCGTGATTTAGTCTATTCCATTACGAGGTCGTCTTTCGATGCAATCTCCCGGTCTCGGTAAAATAGTAAAATTGGGTGGGCCCGGTTTTAACCGTATACATATAGTCCTCTCATTTTTTGGAGTGTAATGACAAGAAACGAATTGAGCCTTCGCTTTTTCTACCTCGACTTGTCATGACATCATCCTCGTGACGTAAGCGAAGGAAGTGATCGAAACGTCCCGTATGTACAGTTATCAAGTCATTAAATGCACGTAAGTCGATGGTCGGCCACCGCTAATTTTGAATCGTCGTTGTGAAATCTATAAATAGCTCCTCTCTTCACCATTTCGAACTTTTACTTTCAGATTTCCAATCTCCAAAGCTTTTTACATATTCTAAGTTCTTCATCTGCAAATCTACAATTTTCACTGCTAACCTCTTCTTAGAACACCAAATCTTATCATCTCCATCTATTTTTAACTTCAAATCCAAATGGAGAAAACGTCAAAAACTGTTCCTCAAAAGGAAAATGCTTCTTCATCGCGGCCAGTCGGCGACAAAACAACGGTGGAGCCATGCCCTGAGGAGTGTGTTCCTGTGGGGTACGTCCTCACTTCCAACTTCAAGACCGATAAATCCTCATCGATTCCCAGTCGATGCGAGACAGTGTCAAGGTATATATGCTCGATAACTGAGGGATACCTTAAGCAGGTAAAGAAAGACTGCAACTGGGAGTGCAAAGAGGTGGTGATCCCGACCCCTGAAGAGGATATCACTACCTATGTGGAAGGGTTTCTAAGTGTTTACACTTACCCTTTTATGCTGGGCCCCCTCGACTTCGTCGTCGTTGATTTTAGCCGTCAATATCAAATAACCCTAGGCCAAGTCCATCCTTCTTTTTGGCAAATTGTTATTATGCTCCGATTCTTCGTGATCAAAGTAGAGGGGATGCCTTTCACCCTCGACCACCTCATCAGGTTGTACAGCCCCCGCCTCTATTGAGGCAGCTTAATAAAAACTCCAACGCCGGGCTACCAAAGTGCTGTTCTCGAGCATAGACGAGGACAACGACCGAGGTTGGATGGGCCGGTTCGTTCAAGTGAGGACTTCCGACCTAATCTCGGCCGACAAGATGCCATTTCCCGAGAAATGGAATATGACGCGTAAGTTCAATCCCACTGTTAGCTCCTATTGATTGTTTTGCTCCTTTGCTTCTTCTCATCAATATCCTTTTCCGTGAGGTAGCGGTCGCTTGGATTCCCGGTGTAATTCCTAACCTCAAGAGCTGGGTTCGGGACCTGGCCTCGACCTCTTCGTATGCCAAGCGCTCATGGCGCGATTTTTCAAAGGGCCGATGGGAGGCTAAAACTCATGGTAATCCCCTTTTCTACATCTTTGATGATTTTGTTAGAGCATTTCTTACTTAATTTCCTTTCATACAGGCCTTGGCAAAGATGCTGTCATGATGCCCCTATTTGGTGAGGAGGAGACATCGATCCCGGCACCTAAACCGGCAAAGGACAAAAAGAGGAAAAAGACCTCAACCTCCAAGGATCCAGAACCTAAGAAGAAGGCTGCTCGTAAGCCGAAGAAGAACATCATCCTTCTGACCGAAGACTCTGTTCGGTGTCTAAGGAAGGAAGATGAAGAATAGGAAGAAGATGACTTCGGGCTGGTGGACCGAGTGAAAATGAGCATCGAGGCCCCAAAAGCCACTGAATCGGTGAAGGCTGCAGAGACTCCATCTCGAGATGAGGGGGTCTCGGGAAGAGACTTGGGCGAAGTCCCCGAGTCATTGAGGATTGAAGATGCCTCCCACCATAATGAGCCAACGGTAGGTACGCCTGTAGGGGCTGATCTCAAGGCCCCTCGAGATGGAGAGAATGCCCCAAGTGATCCACTTGGGGCAATAGAAATTGGAGACTCCCTGCTGCTCCCCTCATTTTCTGAGGAGATGATTCAAGAGGCTCGAGCTTTGAAGACCCTCTCCATCGACGGAGCCCACGTAAGGGAGGACCCCTTCCGTGATTACTTTACTAAGGTCAAAGATGCTACCGGCCGGAGCGACTTGGAGGTCTCGAGGAAGGACACGGGCGAGTCATCGAGCCTTTTTAACGAAGTGCAGAAATTTCTGAATCGAGTAAGCCTTAACTTCCCTTGTTGGTATTATCCTTGTGTTCATTTTTCTCTTCATATCTAACTTTTTTTCTTCTTTCTGCGTAGGCCTCAACGCTTCATCGGGAAGCATTTTCTCCATCTTGAGATGAGATGAGTCGATGTGAGGCTGACCTTCGAGGGCTCACAGAGGAGAGAAATTCCCTTAAACTTCTCACTGGGCAAAAAGAAGAGGAGATCAATGACCTCCGAGCTGAGTTGGCTAAGGCTCACCAAGATCAGACCGACCTGATCGATAAGGTAATGAGAATCTTAAAAGCTCATGGGCTCGATTCGGGAAAGGTGGCTAACATTTCAATCTCACAATTACAGCAGAAGGTCGAGAGGATCGAGCAGTTCCGCGAGGAGGTCAACATGATAAAGGCGGAGTCCTTGGGGTGGAAAGAAGGTATGGACCGCTTTGCTGCAGAAAAAGAGACTGCTGAAGCCCAATTGTCATCGATCGAAAGTCATATTCAAGGAATGAAGTAGAAGAGATCGGCTCAGGCAAAGAAAATAGAGGAGATCGAGGCTCGGTTGGCTTCCAAACTCTCAAAGGCCAAATCTGAAGCCGAAAATGCAAATGCCGAGGCAGATGCGATCGTGGCCGTCTACCGGGCCGATACTGAAGCCGCTCAAGTCCAAGCAAGAGAGGCAGCCGAGATCACTCAAACTCGAGCAAATGGGATTACTGAACTCGCCAAATGCCAATCTCGAAGGGAAACCCTCGAGGAGATCCACGCTCGAGGTTTCGATCTTACCGACAAGATAATAAAGACTAGAGAGAGTGAAGCTCATGCTGGAGCGCTGGCCTCCTTTGTTGATGATGATGGCACCGAGAGTAAGAGCGGGTCCGAGAGTGGGGGGGACCTCGATGGAGAAGAAGCTGCCCCCGAAGTAAATTAGGAACCTTAGGATTTTTCACTTTTGATCTTTTGTGTAGGATCCTGATCGGACCTTGTAAATATTGTCATATATATAAACATCTCTTTCCTTTCCGATTTATCTTTATTTTATTTTCTGCCTTGTGAAAATTCTGTTTCATTCATGCCTTATGAAACTTTTGTTCATAAGCTCGAGTCTTAGGCGATTTGACTGAAGCCGGACTAGTGTAGTTTTTATAATCGAGTGAGTACTTTCGAACTCGAACCCGGGATCGAAGTCTCCTCCTCACCAGATAGGGGCCTCACAACATCATCTTTGCCCAGGCCTGTATGAAAAGAAAATAAGTAAGAAATGCTTTAACAAAATCATCAAGACGTGGGAAAGAGGCTTACCATGTGTTTTGGCCTCCCATCGGCCCTTTGATAAATCACGCCATGAGCGCTCGGCATACGTAGAGGTCAAGGCCAGGTCCTGAACACACCTCTTGAGGTTAGGAATTGCACCGGGCATCCAATCAACCGCTACATCGCGGAAAAGGATATCAATGAGAAAGAAACAAAGGAGCAAAACAATAAATAGGAGCTAGCAGTGGGATTATTCTTACGCTTAATATTTCATTTCTCGGGAAATGGCATCTTCTCGGCCGGGATTAGGTAAGAAGTCCTCACTCGAACGAACTGGCCCATCCAGCCTCGGTCCTTATCCTCGTCTATGCTCGAGAACAGCACTTTGGTAGCCTGGCATTCGAGTTTTATTAACCCGCCTCGATAGAGGCGGGGGTTGTACAA